>JAMAGK010000021.1:278980-532835 GCA_023626135.1 Talaromyces sp. R2412 | reverse complement strand
TATATTTTTTATATAGCTTATATTTATAGTATATTTATTATTAATACTATTTATATTTAGTTATATAATATTTTTAGATTTAAATAAAGTCTTTTTAATATAACACTTATAATATTGTATAACTATATTATTTAGTTATAAAATTATTATATTTGATTTCTAGAAACTCTTTATATATTTTAAGATTTATTAAGTTAATTTTTATTTTTTCTAATACTAGTTTTAAGAATTTTATAGTAATTTCTTATTATAATTTTTATAATTAGTTAATATTGTTATAAATTTTTTTTTATAATTTAGAAGTACTTATATATTTTTAAAATTTTTTTTTTTTTTTAAATTCTTCTTTTACTAATATTAATTAATTTTCTAGTTATATTTCTTAGAGTTTTTTATTTTTTTAATTAATCACTTTTATTAGTTTTATTTTTTCGAGAGTACTTAATTCTTAATCTAAGTCTTCGTAGTTAATATAGTTATTTTTTTTATCGTTTTGAAACGTTAAGATGTGTTAATCTTTATTTCCTAATAAAAGATTATTAATATGCTGTCTAGCAGTTTATCTATATTAGTCTTCTCTATAAGACTTTTTAATTAATTCTTTTTTTTTTTAATTATATTATAAGTGGAGGTATGCTTTTTCTAATTTAATATTTTTTTTCTAGAATGGTTCTCTTTTTAAACTCTATTTAAAACGTCTTTTAAATTACTTAGAACTATCGTTTTTATATTTTTAAAATACTTTATAAAATTCTTTTTCTAGTTGTAGTCCTTAGAAGTCTTTAATTTTATTAATCTATTTTTTTTATTTATTATTACTTTTATTTAAAGTAATAATAATTTAATGTATAGCTATAATTTGTTAATATATAGTATTTATTTTTTAAAGACTAACATTATTACTCTAGTTCTTCTATTCTTAGTGATATTATTATGAATAATATTTTTTTTATCTATATTTATAGCATGCCTTATCTTTTTTATATTATATTATTTCTTTTTTATTAATTATAGTATTTAGTTATATTCTAATATCTCTATCTTTATTATATTAGGATCTTTATTATTATATTATATTTACTTAATAATGTCTATTAAAGTATTATTTACTTTTTTTTTTTATTTATTAGTTAAATTGCTAGAGATTAATATATAATATTATTTTTATTATTTTTTAAAAAGTTTCTAATCTAGGATTTATTATAGTAATTATATCTTTAACACTTTCTTTAAGTTTTTAATAGAACTAGTTTTAGTATTTTTAGTTACTATATTTAAAATTATTAAATATTTATAAATATTTAGAGATATATTTTTTTATAAATTAAACTTATTTAATACTTTATATTTTATAAATCGTGATAAGTTTTTTATTTATAGTTCTGTAAAGTTACTTTAGCTTATTTCTAAAATAATTATAACTATTAAATAATAAAATAATTTTTAAATTAGTTCGTCCTTACTCTTCTAACTAATTTTTAATATAAAACACGAATTATTGTATTATATCTCTAGTAAAGAAGCTAGAAGTAGTTAAAACTTTATTAGCTTCGCTTCTAATACTTAAGATATTAATTAAGAAATAAATATTTATCTATATAAAAAATCAATTAAAGATTCCTAGCGTATCTAAGAAGGATTTAATTTTTTTAATTTTAAGCTAAGATTTTTATAGTCTAGAAACTATTTAAGCTTTAAGTATTATAATTCGTTCTATTACTTGCTATAGTTGCTATTAAGTAATTATAATAAATCTAAAAGTACTATTAATGATTGAAGCTGGTGCTGAAGTGTTTTCTATTATATTAATTAAAGTTGATTACTTATCTAGTTCTTATATTTCGTATTATAAAAGTGTTTTATTGTTAAATAGTTTAACAACTTATTACTAAGATATAAATCGCAGTAGATATTTCATTAATTAAAGTCGAATAGAGAACATAATAAGGCAATCTAAAGTAAAAATAGAGTACTATTATAATAATAGGCTGTAAAGTATATTAAAGAGTAATAGTAATATACTATTATAATATAAAGATAAAATATAATAGACTAAATATATAATAGTAAATAAGTATTTTTATATAATTAATTTTTAATATAGTAATTATAGCATTTATTATACCAGTTATATTTTTTTAATTATAGTAATTATAACAGTTATTATATTTATTATATAATTACGTGCATCTTTATATTTTAAACTTTAATATAGATACTTTATATCTGCGTAGAATAAAAAGCAGATACTCTATATTGTTATTAGTTATATAACTGTGGATATATAGCTACTATTTTGTATTTAACAATCTAAAATACTGTCCCTAGATTTCTAATCCTAGGACTGTAATCATATATTGATAGTAAATATGTAGACGTTTCGTATATTATAATAACTATGCCAATCTATACTTATTAATACATTGTGTTCCCGTAGCTTATATAATAGCGTCCCGCTATCACATTTATTGGCTGTGAGTTATCGATTCTTCTGACATATAGTTCTTAGTTAATTCTAATTTAGAGCTAAGGCGATTTCAATTTATCTATACTAAATCAAATCCTCCTATTCTATATATTATAATAAATAGTTAAATTACTCTTTTTATTTTTTTATAAAATTTTAAGGTTTAATAAAAATTTATAAAGAAAATACTCTTTATAAAGATAAAACTTTTATTATTTATTATTTAAAAATAAAATAAAAATTATATAGCTATTTCGAAATATTAAATTATTAGTTTAAAGACTAAATAATACTATTATAAGAACGTATATCTTAAAAAACTAAAATAGTAATAGAAGTAATATTTAAATAAATTTATTATTTAATTTCTTAATATATATATTAATATAAAAAAAATTATTATATATAATACTATTTATAGTTTAAAAAATCTATATTATAATATCTTTTATCTAATTAAAATAGGTTTTTATTATTATTATTTAATTAATTATAGATATACCTACTATATAAATTCGTAATTAAAAGAATAATAGAGAAAGATTCTTATAGATATTATCTTTAATTACTTTAACCTAGTTATTATAAGTTTAATAGCTAGCTTTAGTAATATTATACTATTAATAGATTTACTATATAATCTAGAAAAAAATAAGCTATTAATTTAATATAAAATTATATTTAACACTTAAAAGCAAATAGTAATAATATTTTTAATTAAATAAAGACTATATATAAAATATTTATTATATATTAAATATTTTAGTATAATAAAAATATAAATTTTTTCTACTATAATATTAAATATTTATTTATTAAAAAGATAGTTTTAAAGTATTAATTTAAAATTTTTATTAATTATTTTAAAATTTTAATTACTTAGTAATAATAAATTATAAATATTAAATATATATAATAAGGTCTTAGTATTAAAATTATAAAATTTTAAAAAATTTAGCTTTTTACTAGTTTATAATTAATTTACTATTAAAAGTATTAATATTAGATCTATTAATATAGATATTAAATTATTAATTTATACATAATAAGAAATCTTAAAGATGTTTTTTATTATAGATTTATCTTTATTAAGACTTGACCTAAAAACTTTGTTTTAGACTGAAGCGGCTCTCTTTTATATATTAATTAGTATCTCAACTTCGACTAAGCTTTAAATTAGAATCTATAAAAAAAATAATAAAAGACTCTAACTAGATTTTAAAATAAAATTAATATTCGTATTAATAAGAATTACTTACCTTTTTAAAAATTTAATTAATAATCTATCTAAAGATATAATTAAAAATAAAGCTAGTAACTTTAATAGCTTAATTAAAAAGATTATTTTATATGAAATTATTAACTACTTTAAAAAGTAACTCTTGGTTTAATAAAACGTGTTGATATTAGAAAGCTATTATAAAGATCTTAATCTATAAGGAATCTTACTAAACCAGGATGTTGGTTACAGTCACAGCCGCGGCGAGTAGAGCCAGCGGCCCTACGGCGAGTTAGTGTTTCCTATATCTAAATTAAAATTAAAGTTATTTTAATAATAAATAATTTAACTAATGAGCTTAGAAGTATAAAAAGCTATTAGAGATAAAATAGATAAGATAAAATAAATAAAAAATTAGATTCTAAATAAATTATATATTTATTAATTAGCTTATAATTTAAAATATTTAATAAACTATCTATAAAATTATATAAAATTAAAATAAAATATTTATTAAGATATTATTATATTTAAGAAAAAAGTATTTTAGATTTATTTATATTAATATAATAGATAAATATATATAAGACTATTCTATTTATTATATTATTTAATTACTTTTTATATTAAAGAAAAATAATACTATTTATTTTTATTAATTAGCTATTAGGACAACTCTATAATAATAACTAAAGTTATTTTTAATTTTAGATTTTAATAGTCTTGAGAATAAGACCTTCTAAAAAAAACAGTTTTATAAAATCTAACCCACCAGGCCTCTAGTAATTAGTCCTAGACTATACAGACTATCTATTATATAGAAATAATCCTAATATAATATATTATAAATAAAAACTTTACTCTTTATACTCGTATTATAGAATCTAATTAGAAAATAAAATACTTTTTAGATTATATTTATAAGCTTAAGACTTATCTTTAAGGATTAAAAGACTTTAAGCGAATTATTTTTAAAATATATAAGTTTATTCCTTATAAAAAGATCTTTATATTGCCTCGGTACCTAGTAGCCTCTGAGTCGGTTCTGAGTAGGAGCCTATAACCACTATATAGTCTTGCAGACAAACCCTACCTTACACTTATAAGATCTAATCTATTAGGCTTCTAGTAGTTAGTCTAAGGCTATATAGACTATCTACTGCATAAAAATAATTTTAATATAATATATTATAAATAAAGACTTTATTTTTTATACTTGTATTATAGAATTTAATTAGAAAGTAGGATACTTTTTAGATTATATTTATAAGCTTAAGTCTTATTTCTAGGGATTAGAAGGCTTTAAGCGAATTATTTTTGAAATTATATAAGTCTATTTCTTCTATAAAGATCTGTATATTACTTCGGCATCTAGTAGCCTCCAAGTCGGTTCCGAGTAGGATCCTATAACCACTATATAGTCTTGCAGACAAACCCTACCTTACACAGTTGTAATGAGACATCTTTTTCCACTTTCACTACGGTACCCTTACAAAAATATTAATTTAGATTTAAAATGTGTAAATATTATAAATTAAATAAAAATTCTATTAGTAGCAATTTTTATTAATTATTAATTCTTTAGTAAATTATATATAAAAAGAGAATAACTATATAATTATTAAAATCAAGACCTTTTGATACAAATCTAGATTTCTAATCCAAATCGGTTTAAATCCCTTGCAAAAGCTTGCTCCACCAGCGCGTCATCATGTCTTCAACTTCGATAGAATAAAATTTATAGTCGCGGACGCTCTACATTACTTTATTTATCCATTCAGTTCGTAAAACCATCAATTGATCGTTACTCTATAATTGCCATCACCATCACCATCTTCATAATCATGCAGTTCCCGATCCACCAGCCAAAGCAGTCAAATTCTTGTCACCTTGCACGATATACTGCTTATTTGGCGAAAGCCCATCGAGCAGGCTCTGTGGCAGATGTAGTGTATCCTTGACGATTTGCTCGGGTGTCAGCTTGAGCCACTGGCCAACGGAAATATCGGTGAATTCGGGCGCTAGCAGAACCTCGAGGAAGACGATATCCTCAGTTCCGGTGTTTTCGATATAATGAGAATACGTCGCAGGCACGTAGCTGACGTCTCCGGCTTGGAAGTCGAATGTGCCGCCAGTGGAATGGGGCTCATAGGCGGTAACACGGCCTTCGCCGGCAATGAAGAAACCCCATTCGTCGCTAGTGGAGTGCCTATCAAATGATTAAAAAAATTGAAACGTGTTTGTTTCCGAAACTGCTATCTCGAAAAAAGTGGAAAATTCCTTTCTTACCAGTGGAGCTCGCGCATTGCGCCCGGTTTGATGGTCACAAGGGCAACACTGAACATAGACGCAAGGGGGAAGGTTAGTGGGTCAATAATTTTGATGCTCCCCCCTGGAACCTCATATGCAGGCTGCTTGGAAAGGTGATAGGTGTAGCTCTGATTGCCCTGCGCGACGCCACCAGGTCCGGTGATATTTTGTGCACTCACATCTTTCGGCGCCGGTGTGCCGTTGAAGACGTACAATTCATCTGTTGGAAGGTCATTAAAGTCAGACAGAGGCGCGTTCAAGTTCTTGGAGAGCACTTCTTTCGGAGTGCGCAGGAACATCTCCGTAATCAAGCCGGTGCCGCTATCGTCAAAGTCTCCTTGGTCAAAAATGAGTAAGAATTCGCTTCCTTCGTCAAGGGCTTGTAGTGAGTGTGGGACGCCTGGAGGGAAGAACCAGACGTCTCCGGCCTGGACATCATCGACAAAAGTCTGACCATCTTCGTTCAATGCCTGCACTCGAACGCTTCCGTTGAATATATAAGTCCACTTACTAGCCTATTCACCGGTCAGTGCTTTTGTGCGATAAAGAATCCTGGGCAGACACTCACCGAATGCCAGTGCAGCTCGCGATACGCTCCTGGTGCCAGTCGCATATCCACTCCCGCCATTTCAGTAGCCAAGGGAAGAACATCTGTGTTCTCTTGCCTAGCCCAACCAGCTCCACCGGGCAAGATGCGATTGTGCGACAGCTCCATAGGCCATTTGGGGTTCTCAATCGAGCCTTTGTCTGTACTGGGCGGTGCAACAATATCTGGATTGAGCTTGGAGTAGGCATAAGTCTGAGGACCGGGGTCAGTGGCACCGTAGTCACCGCGAATTGGCTGTGGTTTATCTGTGTTTTCCCAGGTAAACCGGATTCCGAGTGATGCGTCTGCGTCTTGGCCCGGTGCTATCTCGTATGGAGAAACCACGGCGCTGTTAGCCGAATCTACTTCGTTGGCAATCTGACCTTGCAATGACAGAGATCCTCGTAGAGGTGCACCGCCATTTGACTCGTCATCCCCGGCCGGTCCTGCCCAGTCAGTAGACCTTGAAGAGGTCGGAAAGGCACTAACATGCGCCGGAATAGTGAATGCTAAAAGCAAAAGCGCTTGGTAACGCCTTCGAGAGGGAACTTTTGACGTCCACATAACGAAAAATTCACCACACAAGGCCCAAACCCAGGGAAATTTTGAATTGATTTGTGTTCTTTTATTGACGCGTTTGAAAAATGCATATGAACAAAAGCACCCATCGTGTACTATTTATATCTCCACGAGAACCGAGAGACATGGCAATGCTTCGTTACGCAAACCAATGGCTGCACTCGGTGAAAAAATTTGGAAAAAGGATCGATCACGGAAACCTCGGACGAGCCACATCAGAGGCAACATAGCGTTGACTGGGTGCAGGAAAATGATGCAATTGAATGCAATGTAGTTCGTGAGGGTTTCGCTCGGCTATTTCGGGACGTGCAAAGCTTGTTTTCCTTTTTCTACGGTAACTGGTCCCACTGGCCCCGGATCCGGCGCTGATCGACGGCTAAGCACCATCATTAATAGAGAACGAAGTCAGAATAAATGATTATATTGAAATTTGTCGCCAGGAACAGCATTTTAAATTAGTATCAAGCTACCGATGAAATAACAAAACGAGAGAAATCTCTTTGTCTGCGTGGCGCTGTGGTAATTGTTGCAAAACATGTTACTCTGAGATGCCGTTTCTGAGGCACAAACTAACCTCTTAGCCCTAATCCAAATGAGATTGTGTAAAAATGGGGGGAAGTTGCAGTGTAACAGAGAGGAGAAAAACAGCAAATGAGTTCTCTGCCAGCACAGAAGCTACTATTTTTAACGTCGAATGCTCATCACAGCAGAGACATACAGCAGAGACGTACAGCAGGTATGTTACGATAAGGCCGACTCCGAGCTCTCAGTGGTGCAGCAGAATTGGAGATTCCCCATCAACTTATTTGTGCGTGCGGGCATTGAAACGATTCGTTAGTGACTACTTCTTCTGCGTTATATAATTTTTGCGGTTTTTGTTGCTAAAAAAAGGTCTCGATAGTCCGGATAGCTGCTTCCCTGATTGGGAGGCTGATGATGATACAAATTTAACCCGCGCCAGTCTAAGACATTGTTGCTAAATTGTTGCCGTTTACCTCATCAAAAGAAATGCTAAACTTGTTATTCGCCGAATGGTGGCTTCTCCAATAATGAAGGATTCATAGGAATATCCTTTTCTCGGGGCTCGGAGAAGTAGCGGAGATGATGCTGACGAGAGAAATCAATCGTTGCGCTCTTTTAAGTCTTAATTAGCTTAGTGAGGTAGTCTTTCCACATTTTGATAGCCCCAAATGTGGAGAAAATAGGTGCACTGAAAACATTGCTGCCTTAGATGCTGGTAGCATCCTGGTGCGTGTGCATGCTTTTCAACTGCCAACCTTTTCACTTTGACACTAGTAAAAAGACATGGTGTCATCCAAAATCATTATATTTACCCTTTTGTCTGTATTCTAAAATCCTGTAATTATGAACGAATATACGGTAGTTCGGTGGCAGTATATATACACGTGAGAAGATATCAAGTGTAAGCCCTACCTGCCAAGACCATTTTGTATGACTCAAACGATAAACTCTCATTGGCATTCTGTCACGTAGTCGAACATGACGGTTCAAAATTACAGCATGCAGGATTATGCCATTGCCCAAGTGAGTAAAACTGCATTGTTTTAGTGATTCGTTTTCCTTCAAAGAAAACATTTTCTTGTTGCATCTTGAGTGGTAATGAAGGATAGCATAATTGGTAAAATCATCTGTTAAATTAGCAGTGGCTATCAATTATCCGAAGTTCAGCTCTCGATTTAAAACACATCTAGCTTGGCTTTAAAATTTCTAAAATCAAATTGCACGCGGATAAATGGTGTGTCCATATCACTTCCAAGAATGTGTCACGATACCAATTCGATTCCATAGAGCCATTCTGAGCAGAAATTATTAATTTAGAAACCAATCTATATTGACATGCACAAATTTAAACAGAACATCAATTGATTGTTTAGCGCCACAATATTCGTCAGTAATTGCACCAATGCTCACGAGTATAATTATTACGACTCGATGCTATATCAAGAAAGCTAGCATAAGGACTACATATACGCGACGTTTATATATGGCTAAACTATTTTGGACTACTGTACTTGTAGATCTTTCCTAATTCTCCTATAACACGGCTGGGCTGGTCTAGATGTCTGCACGTATAATAGCCCTGTTGTCCACGCGTTCTTGGGCAGCAGTTAAGCACCAAAACGCTAGTCAGCTTGTTAATCTGCAGACTCTCATTCGCGGATTTGATTTCCTCCAAGCCACAAGAGCCCAGGAGCGTCGTCATCGTATGAGTACAATGTCTTGGCACAGATCTTGGCGCATGTCTTGGCAGCGGCAGCCTACCGACGGCGGAGGCTTGGCGGGGTTGGAGCTTACGTATCCCCATGTTTTACGTAGTTGCAATTTGACTTACCCCGTGTTTGTTTTCATTACTATGGAACCATTCTTAAAAGTTTGAATAACATGTGAATATTGTGGGTGGTATTTTGTCTCTTTTGTGGTCATCTAATTGCGCCACTGAAGATCTGCGGAATAAAATTCACCCATATTGCACGTTTCAGGATGCTCAGCATTGAATGGATAGGTCACACGGCAGGGACCAACTGCTTATGTCGACTGCTGCTCTATCGTGAAGTTCGTTTTTTTTACCCAGCAAAGAAAGTGTTTATTTCGAGTAAAAATGATCGTTTTATTTACTAAGCTCTCGCCATCTCGATGCTCGAGCAGGTCTGGTGGGACTACGTCGATCAAAATAATCGAAAACCCTGACTGAATAGTAAACGGACTTCTTCAGTCTCCCGCCCCAATTAATTCTCCCATTATTAAAGAAACTAAGCAATTAGCTTTACGCATGCGTTTAAATTTTGACGAATGAAAAAGAAGACATTGGTCATTTAGAGCGGAATGTCGCACTAGCATGTCGTCCTAATGCTAGTGACATTTTGACGCGTACGTACACCTAGATATTCTTCTCTTTGGACACTCCATTGGAACGCCTTCAAAAAAGAGGAGTATGGCTGATTGCTGCAATAAGCACCAGGGCTTAACGTCACAGGGTCCACCCAAAAGTTTACTGTAGCTTTCAATGGATATAGGGGTATGGGCGAGTGCATATAAAGGGAGCAGAGTTGCCTCGATTGACAAATTTGAACTCATCGAGCACATTCAGAAATTTGTATTATCTAAGTTCTGACTCTTGGTTATCTTTTCCACACAACCATGCAGCTGCAAAGTCTCCTCAGCATCGCCCTTGTTGGCTGTGCTGCTCTGACTGCAGCACATCCCGGCCATCATGAAGAGAGGGATGAGGCTAGTCTCATGCAAAAGCGAGCTTATCAAGCCAACGTCAAACGGGGTCTTGACAAATGTGCCCGTCAATTGGAAGAGCGTGGAGTCAACAAGCGTGCCGACATGCGTCGCCGCGAGACAGTTGAGAAACTCCGACGCAACATAATGAGCAAACGCCTCACTGTCCGTGACCCAGACACGGTGCTCAACAAATCTCACGAGGTGACTGATGGTAGTATTACTGTGGACTCTCCCGAGTCTGTGATTTTCAGCGACAACACCACTTGTGTGCTCAACCCCGAAGGCGAAACCGGGCCTTTCTATGTCCTAGGTGAATACGTTCGATCCGACGTAAGTGAAGGACAAGCAGGTGTTCCATTGACTCTCGACGCTCAGTTCCTCGATGTCGAGACCTGCGAACCCATCACAAGCCTGTGGTTCGACCTCTGGAACTGCAACTCCACGGGTGTTTACTCCGGGGTGGTCAGCCAGGGCAATGGAAACAGTGATGATGAGTCTAACATTGATGCTACTTTCCTTCGTGGCATTCAAGAAACCGACGATGATGGTGTTGTTCAATTCACTACTGTTTTCCCTGGTCACTACTCTGGACGCACCACGCATCACCATGTTGTTGGTCATATCGGAAATGTCACCAAGCTTTCGAACAACACCATCACCGGTGGAACAGTCGCACATATTGGACAGCTTTTCTGGGACCAAGACTTGATCTATGAGGTCGAAGCCACATCCCCTTACAACACCAATAATATAACCATCACTACGAATGCCAATGACCGTGTTTTCGATGACGAGACTGAAAATACAACCTCTGATCCCGTCATCAATTACATCAAGGTTGGAGATGCTGTCGAGGACGGTATCTTTGGCTGGATTACGATTGCCGTTAATCAGTCTGCCACTTATGATCCCAATTACAGCTTCGTCCTGACTTCTAGTGGGGGCGTGGCAGAGTCTGGTGGTGATGGCGGCAGCCCAGGTGGCTCAGGACCTCCCTAGATCTCTTGATCTAAGTGAAGATCACCGGAGCCGTGATATCAGTGTGGACAGCAAAAAGTGAACCTTTGTTTACCACCGAAGAATTTGATGCGAATTGATTTGGAGGTTGAATTACTCACCGAGACATTCGTTTAACAATTGGGAATGTAGTAACTACTCTTTACGGACCTATTTATGTATGCCAGGAGTGGTTTGAATGTTGAAATGCTATTTAAATTAAATTCCAATTGATTTGGTATCATATCTCACAAATGACCTGGGTACAATTTATTTAACCGAGGTAAATAAAATGATGGACAAAAGTGTATGAGTAATTGAACAGGCTGCCCCCGTCTTCGAAGCCAACAACAACAACAACAACAACAACAACAACAACAACAACAACAACAACAACAACAACAATAATAAAATTAGCATTATAAGATCTTATTAAAGGAAAGCCCTTGAAGTATCGGTGATGATTGTAATTTCCCACCAACAGCTGCGAAGACGCGGCGACGGCAGCATTAATCCACTGGAGACAGCCCGCGGCACTACCTTATACGTCTTTAACAGCAAAGACACCACGAATATTAATATAATAGGCTGTGTGCGTGAACTTTACCGCAATATCACTGATTTCCAGCCCCGCCACAGGACCAGGGGTTGTTTCAATACCCAACTGTTTAGTAAAAGGGCCTTTAAATTAAGCGAATGTATTGTGAACAGGCGACGTTATAGTAGTGCTTTTGCCATTGGTAAATTCCAATCTCACAGCGACTGGATCACGGTTATTTGTATTTTCACCAACCTTGAGAGATGAAATGGAGCGCGAGTCACCAAAGAACCTTGGGCCATTGCTTCCCAGTATTGTGATAAGGTTTTCAGTCAGGACCTGTTTTCCATGGGTGTAAATAGTGACCTTGGAGCTCAATTGAACCGCAGTCTCTGCATATTGAATGACAAATGAAGCCAAAGAGGCAGACTGAAAAGCTAAGACACCGGTGCTGGTGGCACCGCGGTCCCTATGGCCATTCCAAAACAGTCAGTGAAAATTGATCGGACAAATCAGAACGAGATGATACAAATGGCATATACATGTACATACATCCATTTCTCAAAAATTGGGAACAACTGTGAAAATTTGGCACTGCTTGTCTCATTTCTGGGGTGTTTGGGAAGCTCAGAAGTCCACAGATCATCGTCAAATAGTTACATATCTCCAAGCCTAATGCATCAATCTATCAATCGATACACAGTACATGTAGTGTTCATGCAAACTTACAGTCAAATTTAAAAAGGATAATAATATTAAAAACATACAGATGGTCGCATCCTCTATACTTAGAAGACTAGTATTTGAAAAAGAAAAGAAGATATCACACAAAACCGCCGCTATTATACATGCATGTTGAAGCTGTTAATCATCCCCAGTCAAATCAATTTCCTCAATCTTTCTCTTCACTCCTCCGCGATGTCGTAACGTTTGTAAACTCCGATCATCGAGATTCTCGAGTGTCAGTAAGACCGAACCCTCATCACTCAGAGGAGCTTCTGAATGGATCGCACTCACGTCCAGACGCGAAATTTTCCCATAGTCGACCTCACCAAGCAACAACAGTAGCTTTCTTTGGTCAAAACGCATAAGCATGCTGGTCACCTGGGCTGCCCTCTTGTTCCATTCTTCGCGGACTTTCGTATTCTTGTCAACTTTTCTAACCACCAAGACATTTGTATCCCTCGTGATGTGTGTGCATTGCACCCCCGCAGAATCTAGTTTACTGTGAACATGGTGTCTGTCACTGCAGCCGAGACAGTGTTCCTGTTCTTCTTGACTAGGATCTTGGAGAAAATCATTGAGTTTTGTACAAATTTTGCATCGACAATTGACGACATTTCGGACCAAGCTAGAAAAGCCAGGCTCTTTGCCTAGGTATATCAAAATGTAAGCTTTCAGGATGTTGCCTAGCATCTTTTGAACCGCCTCTTTTAGTGTCTGTAGCGCCATGAAGCGCTCGTCGAGTAGCGAGAAAAAGCTAAGTAGAAAGGGGAGCCAGAATGGAGGAAAAGCTTCTTTGATAATTCTGAAAGCTCCAGATCCGATTTTTCGGCATAACCTATCTGCCAAAAGAAGACCTTCCTGATCCTCATAGCTGAGGAAAATAAGCTTGCCAAAAAAGAACGTTATGCTCTTGTGCAAAGTATGCTTGTTGGGGACGAGTGTGAGAACATCAATCGTTTCAACCAGCATATTCACAACTTTTTTGATCTGTTTTCTGCCTTCTTCAAGAGGGAATTTCCCCTGGTCGATTCCTATAAAGAAGTCACACAGAAATCCCATGACAAACATCGAGGCCTGTATTTTGCTCTCCACAACAGGGATGACTCTAGTATCAAATTAGTGTTTTTCCCACAACGATACGGGCATTAATTAACACACCGATTTTGTAAGTAGTCATAATCATAAAATTTTTGCACCATTGAGATCAAAGTGATTCCGTCAAGGTCATCGAGTGTCATCCAAGACTTGGATTCGATTGACTTTAGCAACTCATCGTGTGTCTTGGTTACCCAATTTTTGATTTCGTCTGACAGTGGTACGGTTGGAGGAGCAAAGTACGCGACTGCAACTTCTTGCTTCCGGAAGCTTGAATATCCTCTAATCACTTCTGATAGGCTGTGTCGAGGGAAAAAAAAAAGCAAATAAGCACGATAATCATCAAAAGAAATATGGGGTCCATTTACTCATCCTGGATATTTTCGAAAGAGAAAGGCTCGCTCTCAGAAGGGAGATTATCCCTGGCACATTTGAAGAAACCGGGCGATATTTCCGCATCATCACTAAGTATCTCTTTGAAGATATGCCAATTTCTTGATTGGAAAGCGACCTTGGCAAGATCAGTCGCTACATCAGTGGGAAGCTTGATGGGCTCTGAGTGGTTATGGTAAAGATAAATCAGCGTGTTTAAGATAGATTCATCACCAGGCTTGTCTAGTAGAGAACGAGCAAAATGACTGATCATGGATACCAGGTCATCGTCGTAATTTTTAGAAGATTGCAGGAGAGAAGTAATGCAGTCTCTGGGCACGATCGCAACAGCCTATCCCGGACTGAATTTTAGCATGTCTCTTCAACTCTTCTGCGTTCAAATTTCGGTTGACATACCGTTACTCGGTACCAATGGGTTGCTTCCGGTCTCTATAAAAAGTTAAAAAAAGCCATTCCAGCCAAGAAATGCAACTGCTGATTCCCACCGAATTTCCCATGTATCCAGTATAACTCTCTTCTGGAGTGACCTCGAAGAAGTTTTTCTGGAGGACAGTGTCGGCTTGTTCATCAAAGACCGAATTTTTCATGATCTCAACACCGTTCAAGTTTACCATGGAAAGAACTCTGTGTTGGATATTGATAACATCCTCTAGAGGATGGAAGCGGGTTGGGCTAGAGTCCGAATCGTAGTCGTCATAGTATCCACCGTACCTTCGACGACGAGAGCGATTATGATTATACTCACAGGTTCCCATTTTCTCCTTCTCGATCACAGCCAAAATATTTCCACAGGTAGCTCTGATGAAAGTTTCTGGAGAGCCTGAACTTGGGCTTTGTCTCGACCTTTAAGAGCGTCGAGGGAGATATTCGCTTGAGTATACTTATGATCAAGCTTCGAGTACACAGTCGTGATCTGCCGATCTTCCAAGGCCTCCGAAAGCCATTTTTTGATTACGGTACGAAGGACTCCAGCAGGCTGAATTTCCATATCAATAGGGGGGCCAAGACCGGGAGAATCAGAGACAAGGTTATACGTAAGAACCCATCGATATCCGGCAGCGACGGGCAACACTTCATGGTGAACATCCGAATACCAGCAAGCGTAGGATGTCTGGTACATTGATGTTTTGAAAATTTTTGTCACACCTTGATGTGTGACAAGGACATCGCCTCCTCGGTGTGCGGATGGAAGACTGACCACCAAAGTGCCAAACATGTGAGGAAGTTTTTCGGTGCTGTTTGACAAACCCAACCAACGGGGGCCGGCATTAGTAACTAATCAAAAATATTTCCTGAAAGGATCAACCGACTCAGTATGACCTTGGAACATTGCTCCCTTTTCATAGATCAGCATCTTGTATAGTGTTGCAGAAACACGCGCGGATATGCCTAAATCTGCGGCGACGCGGACACAGCATTGTTGTATATAGTCACTCCAACCCGGGCTCTCAATATTAAAGTGTGTTTCGGGATTGAGTTCCCACGTCTTGCGCACCGAGGTGTCGACAATGGTCTCGCTGCCTCTACCATATGGTGCTCGATGTGCGGTGTCAATCATGTCTTGCGCTTGACACGCATTCAAGGGCAGTTCTATCCTACCAACACCCTTGACATTAATCTGTGGATCAAAAGGGGGCAGTTCGTTGCATGATGCAAATGTCCCCGGCGACTGTATCTCATCAAGCCCTGAAAGGAGCTTTGATTCCAAACTCATGGTTTGCCGTTTTTGGTACGCGTTTTTTTTCAGTCAACGACGATGAGTGAACCCTTTTTGAGGTATTCGAAATTCAAAAGTCCATTTGTTTATATGTATGATTGACTGTATTATTTTCCACAAAAACTTTCGTATTTATCTGATAGGCGTGAGCTTTTGTAAGAGGGAGAGAATTTGTTTTTTTGGAGATCTGCGTAAAAGAATATGCGACGCGCGCGGGCCCGTTGATCGCGTTACGGACTGTAAGGGCCTTTTAACGAAAAAATTCATTTTACTACTATAATCCACTATTTTATTGTCTATAACCAACCTCTTAAACACAATTGTTCAAAAGCTCTTGGGTTCCATTGCAAGCTTCGGCATCTCGCAAGATGTAGAGACATCATTTCAAACCTTTCTGCCTGGTCCAACAAGGCTGATAAGGCGCGTACATCGAGAATATTTCTCGTTAAAAATCACGGTGGCGACTAGTTTCACTGAATTAATACGAGATTTTGTTGAAGGTCTTATGAGATGATTTACAGATGCTGGGGGCAACGTCAGACTAAATAAGATCAATCCAACTGCTCTAAGCTGACACCCCACCTGGCCCTTAATATATATGGAACAAGTTCGGCGGACGACTTCTTGAGCAAATCTTATAGCTTGAAGGAAATTCTTTTTTTTTTTAACTTTTTACTTTGGAATTCTTTGCTTCAGGCAGTTTAGTCGACAATGTGGTGGACGACATTGTATGTATTCACCACCAACTCAAACAGTCTTTCTAGCTTGCCAATCTTCGGAATATAACTTCTGGTGGTTTGGTCCACTAGAGCTTATTCTCCAACCCGTAAGCCAATCCCGAGAATGAGCTATTGAATAGAACTGTGTAATCTATCAGAGAAGGCGCAATTGGGACAAGATTTCCTAGAAATCGTAACTCTGGTCGTAGATGGGAAGGCTTGGAGAGTCGAAGTTGAAGCAATTTTTCGGAACCTTCGACACTAATCTGACATCATTCTCTGGTTTTCCGGCGACTGAATCCATTAATCCCACCAGGATGAGGTGCAGTGAAGTCTATATTCCCTTGACAGTCCATACAAATGTAGTTCTCCTCGGGCGACCATTTTTCCGCATCGATGCATGCTACATGCCACCATGCATAACACACGAGACAACGGACACCATTATCTCCTAACCCTTTTTTCTTACCACAACAAGGTATAGACGAATTAAAGCTTTGGACGACGGTATCTTTGAGCTGGGGTATCGAGGTGTAATAGAACTGCGTAGCAGTGAAGGAGGCCTGTGAAAATGCTACTGTGTCTCGAGGGTCCCTTTCATGTAGGATCTTATAAAGAATCTCGGATGGCACATTGAGTTCCCACCTTTCCCTCTCGGTGAAGGACTTTTTCCAACAGTTAGAGGTAAAAATCCTGCTCAGAGCACGGAACCCAGGCGAGCATTGGGCTGCCGAGCGGTTCGTGAGTAGTGGTATACTCTCCGAAACTAAGATAGTATCATGAAAAGGCTCTACAAACGTGACATTATATGGTGAGATGAGAATTAAGCGGGCATCACGGTGCCCATTCAAGTCGTCGATATATGGTTTGGCTTTCTCCATGGCGCTGTTTATCATAGCCTCCGATTCAATATCCTCCTGTAGAACAATGAGGAAACCATGAAACCAATATATGTCTGTCTTCGGGTAATCCCAAGATGGTATCGATGCAAAGGAAATTGGAAGCACAACCTCAACGTTGTAATCAGAGGACAATTCCAAGTCCCAGGCTGCAAGGCGCAGGAAAGCTATACTTAAAACCTTGAAAACAGGAGAATCATACCTCCACGTCAAAGGATCATCGATATAGAAGCGCCATACGAAGACAAAGTCGGTAAAAAATGGCTCCTGTAGTTCATTCAAGGGCGTGGGAATGCCAGAATTTATATCAAGAGCCTGAGAAGTCATTGATTTTCTTATGCTCGGGTTGCTCTGATAGATATTGTCGCTCAACGTGGATTCAGGCTGTTCAAGCGAATCTTTTATTAACAGCCTCGAGGACTGACAGAGACTTGTGAGGTCGATGCGAATTGCCGTGGGTCTCAATGATCCGTTAAGCACCTTCCACAGCGAGATTATGAAAACGCCTGCATCTTGGTCGATAATGTATACGTAATCTAGATTCGAATGAATCGGACTGAGGAAAGGAATCAACTCCCACTTCTCAAGGCGGTCCGGATGATCACACAGCTGCTTGATCATTCGAAATGTAGCTTCATCATCTGGTGGACTTATATCCCTCGCGGATGATAAAGACGATACCATTTGCCTGTAAATAGAAGTCAGCAGCTTCGCAAAATCATACTGTCGACCAACAAACCTCTGAAGTGTGCGTTCCAAATACCTCTAGACACAATTTTTCTAATAGATCTCTGATGTACCTAATATGTGTCTTCCGTTGTGGACGAGGGGCTTATTGTAGAGTATTTTGGGATGGCAACTTCGAGCTTGGACTTCGGGAACAAAACCTTCCAGCTTACTGCGGACGGTTAGCGAATTGCGCGTCAACATTTGAAAATTACGCGTTATTGTTTTTTTGGGAGGTGGTTAGATTTGTAAATCCTAATTTCCACTGTTCATATGAGAATACAGTGACTAATTGTACAATAGATTTCTACTACAATGCTAACATGTCAATCCGTCTGGTTCAACAACTCGTCAACGAGATATAAATCGAGGTGGATATTCTGTTAACAGAAGACAGAAATGATCAAAGAATAATGAGCTCGCAGCAAACCAATCAATAGCAGATGCTACTTATTTAAATAACTAGATAGTTTAACATCGTTATATATTTAATAATGAGCTCTATTTTTAATACAGATAGTAGGGGTATATCCCTAGTAGGAAGAGGTGTAGTCTTAGTACAAAAGGATGTGGCCCTACTCTATACCAAAGAAGAAATAAATAAATACAACACTGAAGTATTGGTGAATGGTTTGCGTGTCTATGATAGAGCCTGAGAATTAGTAAAAGATATAAAAGTATAGTCACATGGCAGTCATCTGCTTACATATTTTGTCATTTTGTTTTTCATGGTAAATGGTGAGGAGTCGTATTCTTATAGCATTGCATCGTGTTTTGTTTTTACAAGACGTCAAATAAATCGTTTCAAATTTTCTTCGTATTCGTGTAGACGTGTCGTTTTTTTTGGTCATTGAATCATAACAGGCTCATTAGTTGGAAAACCACAAGCCTAATGGTAACGCGGTTGCACGTTGATATTGTTGATACTATTGAACTGGCTGACATCATACTGTGATGGATACAATGCCGTCGGCGCGATATTGGTGTCTATGGAATTAGGTATCCTATCATAGATAGACTGTGGAGATAGATCAATATTTCCATCATTGAGATGAGGTGGGAAAATTTTGTCCCATTCAGACTGGAAGTCGTCAGTTAATCCTGTACACAATAGGTAGAAAACATCGACTTACCCAGTCAATGTCTAACATTGGGAGATCATCGGAATTTGGTGAATATCGTTCTTGGGCTGCCCATGGCCTAGCAGATGGGGCAGACGTATCTGCAGAACCAGGTACAAAGTTCGGCGACATGGTACCACGATTATGCGGTGTTTCATAGCCTTGGCTTAAGGATAGCATGTTTTCGTATGGGCTATTGATTGCGGATGGCTGTTGTTGTTGCATGTTTTGTAAGGGACTGCTAGATGGAGGACGGCCGTACATCTGTTGATACTGATCACCAGATCTCTGGCGAGAATGTGAATAGAGGACTTGACTCCTCGAGATATTTGGAAGTAGACTCATGGCACCCATGCTCAGTTGTGGATCGATTGTTTTGGATGGGACCTCTGGCTGTTTCTTCGGTGGCACAAATTTCCCTAGCTCTACTTCATTGACGGCTGCCGAGTGCTTTATTTTCCTTATTGTTCGGTAAACATGCATACGATCCCGAAATTGACGGAGAATGCTTCGAGTCTTTCTCTGTCGATCCTCGATAATCTCTTGCCGTGTTGGATTCGCGGGCAATGAGCTTGGCTCAAACTCATACACGTATTCCAAGCAGCGCCAAATTCGATCAGATTCCCGACGCAGCGGATGATAGCTCAGATCGGACAAAAGGAGAAAAGCGATATGAAAATTGTGATATGCTCGGCTATACCATGACCATGTCCCCAGCTCAGGCGCTGTCTCCAGTACGACAGCATCTTCTAGTTGCTGGGCGCCTGCCGCTATTATTATCTGGGTTAGGCGGTCCGGCATTTTTTGAGAGCTGTTATACCATCGGTGGAGCAAAGAAATAGGCAAACGATTCATCAGGAACGACATTAACACAGATGCCGCTCGTTGTATTGGCGTCGGATTGGCGATGTTGACAATGGGCCCGTATCTTTCAAGCATCGATTTCCTGAATCTTTCAATCTTTCCAAAAGCAGAAGTAAGATTCAGTTCTTTCATCTCCAGGCGAGCTCGGTCAGTGATCACCACCCGCATCATCTCCTGG
Source organism: Talaromyces sp. R2412 (assembly GCA_023626135.1). Taxonomy (NCBI): domain Eukaryota; kingdom Fungi; phylum Ascomycota; class Eurotiomycetes; order Eurotiales; family Trichocomaceae; genus Talaromyces; species Talaromyces sp. R2412. Next base: position 512,453 of record JAMAGK010000021.1, on the reverse strand, counting down.
CACTCGAAGCGTATGCGAGTCAATGTCATTTCTGTCCATCCTGTAGCCTCCTCACAAGACTCTTCCAAGAGGTCGGCATCATTGACATTCAATGGTAGTTTGGTCGTGTAGTCTTCGGGCCGAATTATCACACGAGGGCCCTGAGTCTCTGTGGTTCGGAGGTCCAGTAAACCCAGCTGATACCATGTCAGGCGCCTGATATGAGTCTCTACTGGCCCATAACCATACTCTAGGGGATCTCGATGCATTCCCATACATTCTGCGAGCCGTACAGCAGCCCCAACCAGAGCGGAATGCGCCCTAGTTATGATGTCCCGGCACATTGGAATCTAGAAAGGAGTTAGATTGTCTGGCCAGCGACATATGACTCAAGGAACTAACCAGGTACATGACGAATGCCTGAAGTGTTTCGGTTTTACTGGTTCGCAAAAAGTGTGCCTTTCCAAGAGCAGTCTCGGTGCCTATTTGGTAACTTTCAATAAGGCCTTGTCGGTTCACGCCGAAATAATGCATGACTTCAGGGTCCGACATGCTGACGACTGCTGTGAAGAGGGTTGCGAAGACAATGGCTTGAATGGATGGAGGTGGTTCTGTCCCCTGGCTAACATTTTCCCATAGTATTTCATACTTCTTTTCGAATGTCTGTCGATGGAGGATTCTTGCAACCGGGTGGCAAGCATCCCAATACCGTTGCACAAGCTTATCAGCTGCTGCCCTCGTGGGCAACAAATCGAACAAAGTGACATCGCTCATCGGCGATCCTAGCAGCATATCCGAGCAAGGAGTAATAAACGATGGTCCAGGCTGAAGGAATGAAATTGGCGCCCCAGTAGAAGCGAGTTCTAGTAACTTGGACAGCTCGCCATCATCTTCTGCTTCATCATCGAGTAGAGTACCGGATGTTCCCTTTAGGTTAGCAGAAGCCTCGTCAACAATACGCGGACGAACGTAGCCACCGATTCGATCCGTAACTTGCATTTTGCCCAGTTGGATGCCGACATCCGCCATCACATCGTCGTTCTCGTCGTCATATGCGGCATCCAAGACAGCTAAACTTGATGGCTCTGGAACAATCTGTGCATCATATCCGAGACTATCTGGCTCTTCTTCTTTAGTTGCCACATTCCAATCCGATGCCGAGTCACTCGTTTCCGATGAGCCGCGGTTTGCTGTTGTTCCTCCTGCTGCTACTTCTTCGCCGAGGGAGCGCTCCAACGAGCCCACGCGCTCCTTGAGCTCGGTCAGTTTCAAGCGTGCCACGGAATCAAGCGACGGTGCCAGGAAGAGGCAATCGCGTTTGCCTCTAGAGCAATTCGTACATGGGTGCAGCCGGTCACACTTGAGCTTTCGTCGACGGCATTCCAAACACGACGTGATCATTCGATTGCGCCTACGCACAGGCCGTGGATTGCTTGTTGGAGGTCCATCGTCGACCTTGTCCGTTGGAGGAGGACTCATTTTCTCCGTCACCGGCTCTTCTTTTCTTTTTCTTGGCGGTATTTAATGATATACTGTGCACTGTGCAGCAATGGACGATGCGCCACTTGAGCTGATCGGAGAACCTTTTGCATTCAGCGGGTATAGCAAAGCTTCAGCCCCAGTGATTATTTGAGATGGAGAAAGTCTAATTTGCTCCTCGAGAGTTCATCTGTAATCCGTACATAGATCAGACGATGGACTGATGGAGGCAGATCTGCTGCCTGCATGCGATTGCTAGCAAGGTGTTGGTCCGACCGCAAGAAAGCGCAAAGCTTGTATAAATACGCACACAACGCCACTCAGGCCGGTATTTCGGTTCTATTAATAGGGATGTTTGTTGTGAGGAAACGCGCCGAGATATTTAGAGCCCCAGGAATAGGAACACCTCCTAAAACAATCTCGACTTGAAACTCGACACGACACTCAAAGTCGAGATGATAGGTGGGTGAGTTAGGGGCGGTTTCTTCGCGAGGCGGGCCGGCGCCATACTTGGTGTGGCCTAGCGCAGTGCGCAACTTTTGAGGTCACAAGTACATAGTGAGTTGTTTAATAGTAGTTAATAATGTAAGTGATTCGGTATACATATTTTTTCGTATAGAAAACATGCGCCTATCAGTACAGGCAAAGGTCAAACCAAGAATAAAAGCTATATACAGGCCCCAATGCGCCACCCTAATGCTCCATCGTGGCTCTACTAGAACTGAAGAAAAAAAAAAAGAGTTGCAGACGTATTAATGGAAAGAAAAAAACAAGCGCCGAAATCCCCATACTACTAAAACTCATTCTACTCATCCATAGTCCGCACCTTAATCGGCTTTTCCCCAATGGCATTTTTAAGATATCCAAGGACCTCCTTGCGGCGTCGGGTTCGTGCCTTTTGTTGTTCGCGGCTGGCTTCCGTAGTAAGATCTGACTCGAGATTGACGCTTCGTAGCCGACTGTGCCTTGCTGAGCCAGACAGGCTGGTGCGAAACCGGCTAGTAGAGTCAGGGGTATGGTAAGAGCTGCGAAGACCATCGGAATCAGGGGTTTCGGGCACTCGAAAGCCGATCTTTTTGACAGGCGTAGATAGTGGAGAGTCTTCACGGCTACCGGATTTTTGCAGATTCAAGCCAAGTTTCTTCATCTGCGCTTCGAGGACATCAATATCGCCACTCTTGCTCTCTGCCATGCTCATCATAGTCGAAATTGTAGATGTCACGGCTTCGACGGTGGGCCTCTTTGTCACATGTCTAGACGCGGACCCGCCCACGCTTGAAGAGTCTGCAATTCTTGCTCGCAGGAGAGTGATTCCCTCTTCCAAATTGGCCAGCTTTGACTGGGCTTCGGTGGTAGATTTTCTCAAATCGTGCTGCATACTCTCCTGCTCCGCTGACAGGTGTTGTGAGCGAATAGAGACCGTGTCCGTATACGAGTCCAACGTCCTCTGAATGCCAGCGCACTGGTCACGGAGGCTGATGATATCGTGGCCCAACAGTTGTTGACATGCACTTACTTTCTCTTGCACTCCCTGTAAACGTTGCGCCTCAAGACTGCCTTGTAGAGAATCCAGGAGTTGGTCAATGTTCTCAATGTCAGCAACTCGTAAATCTTGGTCAAGAATATCCAAAGGCGTGTCACCAAGCATAATTTCTTTCCATGAATCAATATCGGATTTCCGAGTCTGCTCCTCGTGTAGCAGATACGACGCCATCGACCGCGAATTCAAGCCTAGTGTATCCACCATGGAGTTGATATCTCGATAAAGCCTTTCGATTTGCCCAGGAATGCCAGGTTTGAGCGATTCGCCAGTATACTCTTGTCGTGGCATGAATGGATCAAGAGTTGGCACTGGAGAAAGCGGCTGCGCCAACTCTGCTCGTCGTGACTCTTCTTCGTCATCAGAAGACAGATTTTGTGCTTCAAAGGCAAGTCGCTTGCTTTCAGCCGCTGCCGCCTTAGATTCTTCTTCTTCAATGAGATCACTTTGAGTAAGTGGCTCCTCAAACCTTGACGCTGCTGGTGGTCGTCCCATGGTCACTTTACGGCCAACACCAGGGCCACCAGGAGCACTGATGGAACGGACAGCCTCAGGACGGAAGAAATCTTTCTTTGATCCCGGTCTAACAGGACTGGGCGAGCGAGAGGCTCTATCCACGTTTCGAGGCTTGGGTGGAGCAAAGCTGGGCTGTGAGATTTCTCCAAATAGCGGCCTGGAGGTTGGTGGTTGTTTCTTCGTTTCGGGTACGGATACTTTGGTGAAAAGACCTCCCGTGGAGTTTTTCAAAGAATGGCCACCAAAAGAACTCTCAGGAGAAGTCTTGAATTCGCTCTCTGCTGGTTCACTTGGAGGACTGACATCGTGCGTGATGTCTTCACCACTGTCTTCAAAGTCACCATCAGAACCGTCCGAACCAGCTGGAAGCGTAATGGCGGAATCTTCCTGGGGCAGCGATGGTTTTTCGGCAATTTCTTTGTTTTTCCTTGGTTTAGGAAGAAAGTCGGGTGGCAGTGGCGCGTCTTCTGCTGCCGTAACTGTCTTCTTTGGCGGTGCTAGGAAATCCGGAGGCAGTGGAGCGTCTTCTTCCTTGATCGTCTTTGTGGGCTTTTTCAGGAAATCTGGAGGAAGGGGTGCCGCTTCGACCTTGGGAGTTGGAGTAGGTTCCTTCTTGACGGGGTCGGGCGGAAGGGGAGCGTCATCACATGAGGCTCTGGAAACATTCGACGAGGCTGATGTATCTCCAGGGCCGTAGACGGCTCGACTTGTGGCATCTGGAGGAAGGGGAGGCTCCATTTCATTCTCGCTTTCCAGAGGCATGTTAGGGACAACGGTCTTTTCCGAAGGTGAGGATAAAGGACTTGTGGAGCTAGTCGTTCCGTTCCCGTGGCCAAACAAAGTCGAAGGACGGTTGAATGGGGACGCGGTAGTCTGGGGGTTTGCACCAAACAAAGAGCTGGGCGGCTTAGCAGGTGGCGTGGCAGAGCTTTGGGCTGTGTTAAAGGCTGAGGGTTGACCAAACACCGACTTTTGCTGCTGAGGCGGTCCCGCATCTTCAGCGTCGTCCATTGACTCGAGTGGACTAGATTTATTAGAGTCTCCATTCAAGAGATTGCCAAATGAGGAACCTAAAGAAAAGGCGCCAGAAGGTTTCGCTTGGGTTGGCTCGCCATCTTCAGCCGCCTTTTCATCTCGCTTGAAAGTAGAGCCGAGAGAGAAGCCGCTTGAAGGAAGTCCAAAAGAAGGTTTGGAATTCGCTGTTGTTTGGGTACTGCCAAAAGCAGACTTTACCTCGGAAGACCCAAATGTAGACTGCGTCGTTGGCTTCCCAAATGGGCTCTCGGCTGGCTTATTGGACCCAAGGCCGCCGAATCCGCTGCCAGCAAAAGAGCTAAATCCACTGCCAGTCCCAGAAGCTGCGCCCGTAGCGAAGTTTGATTGACCTGAAGCTGTCGAGGCAAAGGAGCTGAATCCTTTACCGCCCATGCTTGACGCTTGACCAAACGTTGGACCCGACGCTGCTACCGCACCAAAACCACCTTGTCCCAACGCGGGACCTCGTTGCCCCAGCGTTCCAGGGCTTCCAAAGGCTGGACTTCCGAATGACGGCGCAGCGGGCTTCATGGGCGTTGTTGATCCGAATGCTGTGCCACCACCTCCTCCGAGGGGCGAGGGTGAACCGAAGGCGGGCTGGCGAGAAGCACCTAGAGTGGACGTAGAGCCAAAGGCAGGAGCTGCACCTGGTAGAGAAGGCTTTCCAAATGCGCTCGGTTGAGCTGTAGCGCCAAAGCTGGGCTGTCCAAACGCTGGCTGACCGAATGCTGATGGTTGTGCGGGCTGTGAGGTCTGTGGCGATCCGAATCCCTGAGCCGCAGGTGCCTGGGGGGCAGGAGCTTGCTGGGCCGGCGAAACGGCAGTATAGGGCGTGCCAGCCTCGACCGCCTTCATATAGAGGAACCACCACGACATGAGTATACCCTCGTTGTTCAAAGCCATTACGTTGGGCTGTGGAGTTTGGGTTTCTCTCTCTATGTCGTAGGTCACCTTTTCCGTGCTGGTCAAATCAATGCCAATGCCAATGGTAGACGTATCCATGGCATCGTCGTTCAAAGGCAGTGTGGCTTGTTTGACGTCGTCGTCAATTGATGTCGACGTGAATACCCCTGCAGCGCTCGCGTCTGCTCCCTTGAGCGGTGTTTTCGCTCTTGTGACCAAGCCAAAATCAGTTGCGGCAGTAGACGAGAGGACCAAAGCGTCCTGCAAGCCAGGCTCATAATTACTAAACCGAGCAATGAAATGGTATGCCGGTGCTCGATTGAGTCCAAATGGTGCGCAGACCTCAGGCAGTTTCTGGAACAAAAATGGAGCATTCTGGCGTCGTTGGATTATGAACAAGTCAGAAGATGGAGTCATTCCATTTTCGTCTTGTGCCTCGTTTGGAGTATAAACCGCGAAAAATATGTTGTTTTCGAGCCATGATAATGAGGAAACTAACTGCTGTTAGAAAGACGTGATAAGAAAGATTCATGAAGATAACTTACCGTGTTTACTGCCTTCTAACTCTGGTGGACGCGGGATTTCTGCCTTGACCTGGCCTTGTGGATCTAATTGAACACAGGTACCATCTGCAAGACCGGCTACCATCTGCTTTCCTTTATTACTCCAAGCAACAGAGGCCACCCCATTTCTAAAAACAGGCCCCGAAGGACCGTTCACGAGCGACGATGCCTTGAGATTCGCAAGCAGAAGATTGCCATCAACAGTTACCAAAGCTGCAAGTGAAGAAAGCTGCTCGTCTGTTGAGGCCGGATTGGGTGCCAAAGTGCGAAGCGCTCCATTGGTCTCGATAGACAGCTGTGGCTGAGCGTTCCCTTGTGTAAGAGTAGCGGTATCGAAGACGAAAAGACGGTTATTTGATTCCGTAGATACAGCCAGCGCACTGTCTCCTGCGCAGAATGCGACATGTGTAGGACGGCTGGGCAATGCAATCTGAGCTTGAGGCTCAAAAGGTTTTGTTTTCACGCCACCGTCGACTTTTGTTGAAATGGCTTCGCGAACAGCCTTTGTCGTGGACACAACAAGTCCATTTGGACCACCACCCACAACTAAGCCTTTCGTCGATGACACGGCCAATAAAGAGCTGGTCGGTTGAGGAAGGGCGTCGGCAGGCCATGGTGTTGGAAGAAAGCGAATATTACAATCCTTGTCAACTCCGATAAATCCAATATCCTGCAGAAGAGCGATATTAGCGTCGAACAAACCAATAACACTGTTTAACATACAGAAGTGCTTATTTCAGGCAATCCAGGGCCTGATTCTGCCTGCGCAGACCCTGCACCGCCACCAAATCCAAAAGCCATCTTGAAAGACGTATAATCGGCAGAAACTGGGCGCGATCTATTCTCGCTTAGGAAGGACCGATGCCGGGTAGCATTGGGAGACGACGACGAGCTTCTAAGAGGCGATGAAAAGGAACGACTCCGGAGCTGCTGTTGGGGGCTCCGGTGAAACAGCTGTAAGGTGCGGTCGAAAATGTTTCTCGAGCCTCCCTCAAGCTGGAGGAAGGAGATGGCGCGCGTAGAAACAAGGCCAGAGAAGAGAGTTGATGATGCGCGGAACTCTGGCAAATAAGATCAGCGTCGCAAGAAGTCGAGAAGAAGCACCGCGATGCTGTGGTGTGGCAAAGAGTAGTTGATTCGCGCAGCTAGACGAGGTATTGTTTAGCTCTGGCCTGGATTGTTTGAAGCTCGGAGGCGGCGAGCGGGTTCTCGGGTACTAGCTTGTTGCTGCCTGCGTTTCCAGGCATCCACGCCGCTGCAAGGCTGCCGGAGCTTCGTCACGCAGCTCCCCCAGAGGTCGCGCATCACCTCAACCGCCAGTTCCCTCATCAGCTCTCCCGCGGCCCTGCACCATTCACCCATCATCTACCGCCTTCTCCAGCTTCTGAAAGCTCTCTGTGACTGTCTTCTTGTTTTGACTTGCAGTCTCGAATCTCATTGGATTGCGTCTGGCCACCGAGCCTCATCTGTCATTATGCCGGGCTTCGACTTCTCCAACTACAACCGCAATGCGGCTCTGCACGCCAGAGGTGCTCCTTTGCCCAAGGCGACCAGTACCGGTACAACTATTGTCGGATGTATATATGACAAAGGTGTTGTGGTGAGTTTTGTCTTTGGTGGCGCCGCGGTGCTGCGATCGTATCCAGACGGAGCTCCCAGAATGCCTGCCTTGAGCCCGACCCATCATCACACAGAGAAGAGAACAACAAAGGATATTATCTTTTGACTAACAGACTCATCTCAAAATAGATTGCCGCAGATACCCGTGCTACCAGCGGACCTATTGTCGCCGATAAGAACTGCGAAAAGCTTCACTACATCTCGCCTCAGATCTGGTGTGCCGGTGCCGGTACGGCCGCAGACACCGAGTTCACCACTGCTCTGATCAGCTCCAACATCGAGCTGCACGCGCTGTCAACCGGCCGCCCGCCCCGCGTAGCCACTTGCATGACCATGCTGAAGCAGCACCTCTTCAGATACCAAGGACACATCGGAGCATACCTGGTGGTCGCCGGAGTCGACCCAACTGGCACACATTTATTCACCGTGCACGCGCATGGTTCGACAGACAAGCTTCCCTACGTGACCATGGGCTCTGGATCGCTGGCTGCCATGTCCGTCTTTGAATCGATGTGGAAGCCCAACCTGGACCGCGAGGGTGCCATTGCTCTCTGCTCCGAGGCCATTCTTGCCGGTATCTTCAACGATTTGGGTTCCGGTAGCAATGTCGACGTCTGCGTCATCGAAAAGGATCAGCCATCTCAGCTGCTCCGTAACTACATGAAGCCCAACGACCGTGGCCAGAAGGCGCGCGACTACAAGTTCCCCCGTGGAACAACCAACTGGCTCAAGGAAAAGGTCATCAAAAAGGAGGACATTGGCAAATACGTCACGGTACAAGAACTCAGTGATGAGGATGCGGCTGTGGTTGAGAAGATGGAAGTTGATTCATAGAGGCTTTTTATTTGATTTTGAAATGAATACTTCTTCTCTTGTTGTGAGCGAGAGGGATTCTGCTGTAGTAATATTACGTACAAGCTTGATTCAATTCTAGACGATGATTTAAAATTGAGGAAATCGATGAGTGTAATAGTAACAGTTTTTATGTGAATCTTTATTATGTAGATAATGACTAAATACAACATGTTATTGATATACACGTAATCTACATCTATATACATGGCGCAACGCCGTTTCTGATGGGTTTCCCCCCATATTTTTACCTCACAGCCATCATGTAGAATATTTACACATGATGGTCTATCTCGACATATGACCCATCCAGCAAACCCTTCACAGCTCGCGGGTCCTCGAACCGTCTCACTACACCCATAACGTAAGCCACTTGCACGCGAGATACACCTTGACCGCTCTGACGGAAACGAGTCACTCCACAATGATACATGGCGCGCACTAGAGACGGTCGCACAGGCCCAAAATGGTGTATTGTGTACGTGTAAAGATGAGTGACGAGGTTGAACGCAGCTCTCGGGGTCAGCTTGTCGGATGTAGCGATGCAAGTGGCCATCAGCTCAATAAAGGCAACGCAAGCCTGGGGGTCGAGGGCAGAACTATCTTGCTTGGCCGGCTTTTGACCCGGTGGCAAGAGCCGTCTGAATGGTTTTGGAGGTTTGGGTCGGAATCGCCCTTGTGGAGGGGTGCTGGCTATGGCTAAGCCAATTTTCAGTGGCGTGTGGAAAGACATGAGTGTTAAGATGCCTTCGATGCTTTCTCTGCCCTCTTCAATCGACCGTAGCATTGCTTCAACGAATTCCGGACTGGTGACATCGACGTCTTGTATGTACGGAAGATACGAAGAAAGCAAATATACCTTGGTGGCGTTAAATGTGTCTCTGTGCAAGGCGGCATCTTTAAGGGACATTTTGCCCTCCTCTAGTTTCCGGAATGCCTGCAGTGTCGCACCGTGCGTGATCTGGATTCCGGTCAGGAGCGCGTAGGTTTTCATCAAGGTGTCGTTGCAAGGAACATTCAGCCGCTGTAAGCTGTAGATCAGCCTTGGCAATAACTCGGTCCTGTTCCACCAGTGTGATCTCGTGACAGTTGTGAATCCATCAAAGAGTTTCAACAACTCCATGGCAGTTTTGTCGGTGTGTTTCAATTGTTCAACACGCGGCGTTTTTGCTGTCACTAGGTCAACTGGAGATCTCAAAGCACTCCAGATCCAAAGGCGAAGAGCGATCCTCAATCCAGGAGACCCTCGCCAATGGGCAGCCTTGGGGGTTTCAGACAGGACCGATAAAGAAAACGCTGTATGGCTGTTCATAAATGTCAAGCAGTGCCTCCAGATGATGAGCGCACGACTGCGAACAACATCGTTGCCAATGGAAAACACCAACTTCTCGGTAATGTAAACAATGTAACGGGTAGCGAGATCTCCGTTGAGCTGTTGCATTAGGCTTCGGATGGCTTCCGCGGTTTTTTGCTTGTGAACCGCGAGTTCGCCAGGTAAAGTCAAAAATTTCAGCAGCTGGTTCGTAACCATATCGGAAAGACCCATTTCACTCGAATGGTATGCAATAATTGCCTCGTTTGCCAGTTGTAGAGAACCACTATCCCCAAGCGCAAAGCAGCGATCAAGCCATGATTCAAGGAATTCAGTATCGACAGACGCATTTCGTGTAGCTAACAACTGTAAAGCTCGGGCCGAGATGGAATCTGCAAATGATCGCACGGACGAATAATAAGCAGTCGAGATATCCCTTGCTAGACACAGATACCGTTCATCGTTGAGGTCGAGTAGTTGTTCTAACCATGGATCTAGAATCTCATGATATATTTCGTGCAACGTAAAAACTTTACTCGCTTGCAGTGATTCCCAAACCCGATAATACAAGTAGCTAAGCTGCTCAACCTGCTGAAATTTGAATGGGCGGTCAGGAGTCTCGGCAATTTGTGGTAGAAATTGGATGATCTCATTTACTTCGGAAATTGGGACAAGGCCGAGCTCTATGGCTGTAGTCGTTTGATCAATAAGCATTTCCTTGTAAGCCACATGCATTTCTGAATCGTTGATGTAGCTGAACAGGGCCCGGTAATTCCCTACCCCTGACAAATTCAGGGTAGTATCGTTCAGGAATTCTATGAGATCGTATATCCTGGCATCCTTGCCAATGTTAAAAGTCACATGGCAAAAGTGGTCGAAAATCAATCGACTGTAGTCTGGGACCTTTCGGATATCGATTTGGTGCCATTCCAAAGCTTTCCTCACATCTTCGACTGTGCTGCATCGAGCCAATGACGCTTCAAAACTTTGAGGATCTAGAATTTTTCTTTTGGTATTTTTCGTTTCTTGTAAAGTGTTGTCGCGTTCTAAAGGTGTCGTGAATGCGTCGGGCATGGGTAGTTGAATTTCGCTCGGCATGGCGGCATTGTCGAGAAAAGATGGCATCTGAGGCGCGGGAGGCGGGTTGGAGTAGGAAAACAGTTCTAAGAGTATATTAGCTATGATCCCATCGCCAGACTAAAGTCCATAACCAAGAGGCAACTCACCCAGCGGTTCCGGCCACCTGGGCGACCAGGACGAGTCGTCCCATTGACGCACGTGTCCACTGCCATTCGCCCCAAATAAATTGGCAACATTGGCAGGTACATCAAAGGACTGTCCAGATGTAGCCAGGGCCGTATTCCGGCGTCTTGCGAGTCGCTTTCTAGCTTCCAATGGACCAGGAACTCGACTCTCATAACGGCGTTGTTGGCCGTTCACAAAGCGACGAAAGGCCGAGGACAAGAGGTCATCGCTGATCCAAACACACTCGAGACGCGATGGAGCCGCTCGAAGCGAATGACGATAGGCATGGCCGGTGGCGGACATCTGGTACTAATTGCATCCAATTGGGCCTGCGATGGAGCTCATTCATTGCGTCTTTCGGTGTTGTCGTTTCGTGCAGCGGAGGAAGCTTCGGTCTTGGCACAATGACTAAGCAGGTACTAGCCTTAAACTGACTAGCATTTCCCTTTGAGGACTAGCCTCATAATGCTTCACCTTCCTTGAGTTGTCTCGCGAATAATCTCGATACATCGTGCGGAGTCAAGTCGGTTAGGGACAGAAATGCACTCAGTTTGAAGCGTTAAGGACAGCATATCGTTGGGATGAACATCCGCCAGGCGCGAGTCATGCAGGGACAACCCTCGGAGTACTTTGTACTAGCTACACATATACGGACAAGTTAATTCACCCCTGGCTATCTCGCTTTTACTGGTGCTGGTTACATGTTTTGAGCAAATATGCTCAGGAAGGGGTTTTTCTGTCTACTTGACAGGGATACCCTGGTAACGTATGCAGGATGCTAGTCACAACTCACGATAGATGGCTGGGTTCTAACTTCTGACTAGCCTTGGGACTCAAATATGAGAGGAATAGCGACGATCAGGCGACCACACACTGGCACACAGTAAAATCCGAATATGACAAGTATTAGTTGGAGGCCGGAGGGTCAACTCATTAAAGCCGACTTCACCCGGGCAAAGATAGCACGTATCGCCAACACACAGCTGAAAAAAAAAGTGTCCGACTCTGCATCATTGTTCCTCCGCCCTCGGATGTATGAGATATGCCCGGGTGTGCTCCTCCTGACCACCTGACGTATTATTCGGCACGTCTGCAAATGCAAGTCCGGGTGACTCGCCGGAACGGGTGGTTCATCGCCCGCTCGCCCATGTATACGTTCCTTGAGCGGGCTCCGAAGGATCCCTCGAGTGCAATTTCACATCGAGCAGGAACCTGCAGAGCACAGGCCAGTTGGTGGATACCATGGAACCGAGAAATTGGAAATGAGGCCGGATGGAAAGGGTCACGCCATTGGGAATAAGCACTTCTTTGGACTCTGTATGACCACGACTCACGAAGGATGCAGCTGCATTGTCAAGAGTCAGGTAGGACCTAGGACTATATTCAGCACTGTGACATCACTGGAACTTCTATTTTCAGTCAGGAAAAACAAACCTGAGATGCTAACCAGAAGCGAGTGGCCAAAGAAGAACAGCAGCAACCAACAGTGTACCACAGGGACCGTCTCTGTGTGTCGCTGTCCCAGATGGCCTTCGTTGCGGGTGGTAGATTTCAATCCGGGCTGCATTGGGGAAATTGGAATAGGACCCGAATGTCTGGTTGCACCTTGGCGATCGCGGCGCTCCTGATTCGAGTGAAATTCTCCGCTTCGCAAATGATTCGCGCGGTTGCGACAAAAATCCTCCCCAGCACCCGGCACCGGAGCAAAAAGTGAAAAAAAGAGGAAAAACGAACAGTAAACTCCACAATTGGGGCCCGTTGCTCTGGATAGCGCCAGTCTGCTCCGGGGCTAATTGTCATGATAGTCTGCAGGTCGACGAACAGGGAAACCCGGACTCTTTATTGACGAGCCAGCATCGGACTATCGGCCACAGCCTTGTCAAGGGTAGTAAATCGTAATACCAATTATAACGAGGGAAACATAAGGTGTTACATGCTTACTCTGTACCCTTCATCTGGGCCACCCCTGTCCCAATAGTAGTCGCGCGATTCTAGACGTCGATGCTGATTGCCTGCTAGCGCTGATTGGACCCGGCTCCTCCACTATATACGCTTATGCATGCCAACTGATAGTCAAACGGCGTTGTCCTCTGTCCCTATTTTTGAGGCAAAAAAAAAATGGCAGTGCAGCACGCAACAGTGGAGAGCGTGATTTCAGACTGTTTTCATTGGCAGATATCGAGGCTATAGCAAAGATGTTATTATGATTATGGATTACTGGGAGGAATAGTAATGAAAGACGAACATGTTGAGAGGCGGGGCAAAACCCAATGCATGATTCCTTGAACAATAAATATGGTGCGATAGATTAATAGTGCTACGTACTATCTGTATTTGCAGCAGGTCACTTGCATTACATTGGCCCACCTGATCATTAATTATTGGCACCACACCGTATATACTTCTAGATCCCGTTGTAAACCGGCCTGCTGGGTCTGCCGTCTTGGCAATAAACAGGATTTGGGTACGTAGTACGCTCAAATTATTATTATTATTAGTGTTAACTGTTAGTTCTCAGCTGTCTAGAAAAGATCGGGCCAGGATGATGATGATCATTTGTACTAGAATGTAGTTTGAAACGCTCGAATAATGAAAATGCTTCGTGTTATGAAACAACATCAAATAATAATAACGTCAAAATTTTCCTTTTTTTTTTTTTGCTTTTTCTCGGTTCTTTTGTTTCCAACGTACATTGAACTGGCTCCGGACCATGTGATTAGCACGAGGCCAAAGCAAGGGAGAGAGCATGGGGAATGTTTTTTGCCGGGAAAGCGCGGGCATTATCTTATTCTCCAGCATCGGCTGTCAAGCGGTGAACAGTATGTACCAGCTTATTGTTTTGTGTCACTCAGATTGGAGGATCATACATGCAATTGAAAATGCTGCCTAAGGAACTCAGTAATTACTAGAGTACGTAGATTGACGAAGATGCAAATAAAGCTGCACGCGCGAAGCAAGTCCTGTTCTCACCTAGTCACACGCTTCACGTATTCGAGCGCTGCCATGCATGGCTGATCTTTCTGAATCGTCGCACCATCCCATTCGCAGCAATGCCCGTCGCATTGCCTGGGAGCTGCAGCCTGAGCATGCAGGCAAACCTGGGATGTAGTGATGTACTTAGTACTAGTATTGCTAACTACAATACGTAATTAGTATACTCTGTACAGTAAGTAGTAATTACGGACATGTTCGGGTTATTGGTATTGTCCAGTAAACAGGAAGAACACTCGCTCGGGTCGGACCCTAAGGGCTAACATTCGTTATGATTTTAGTGTCTCGGCAGCAGTGGTAGTATGGAATTTATGGATGGTTACGTTTTAGCTATACTTACTAATTAGTACTACTATTCGGTGGGAAGGACACCGACACCGTCGCACCAATTGACCCAGCCCGCGGATAAACTATCCGGAGGACGGCCCCTGACAAACGTCTACGTGTACTTACATATGTTCCTTAATAACAATGAAAAAAATTCCCTAAAGACCCGACACGGCGAAATGCTTATATTGTGTTGCACCACGTCGTAATTATGTGGTACGTACCTACGTCGTACGAGGTCATGTGCTGTCCATTAAATGACTCGGGACTCTTTACAACGTCGACGCCATTCAATATTGGGCATAGCGGCCCGAATTGCAATGGGAAAGGCGTTAGGGTATGTCCGGTACGGATTGACATCTGCAAGGGGGTTTGGTTTTACGGAGTATGTTGGTTTTCTTCAGTGAGCCGACTGGCGGTCTATTGCACTTCGTCAGTAAAACAGAGTTTGGCCAGAGAGGCAGGCGAGGTACGTAGATCCATTGAGTAATTAGGTGTGATACTTGTTGTTGGTTTAGTAGTGCGGTTGGATACTCTCAAAAAGAAAGCCAGGAAAATAATATTCAGTGACACAGCAGTACGTACGACGCCGAACGGATGGAATCCATATACTGTACGAACAAGAGGGAAAAAAAAAAAAGAGGAATCCCAGCGCAATGGAACGCCCGTGCTCTAGTTGCCGGTGTCAAGGCGGGCAGGGGACCCAGCGGTGCCTGTGATTGGTCTAGAACAGGCCGTGGCGCGCGGCTGGGCCGGGGGTCCAACCGTGGAACGGAGTGGGGCACTAGAACTCTTTGATAGGCTCATCTCAGTCTGTGGAGTCGGTGCCACCGTGCCATTGCATCTTAGCGCAGCCGCTGCAGTGGAGATTAGCCCCGCTGCCGACTGACTGGTGATTGGCGTGGCCAATGGGTCTCCTCTGACTCGCCCACTGTCGGCGATAGAGTTTCCGGGAGCGACTCCCAAAAATGAGGGCAAAAAGGACGCCATGGCTTGCTTTTGCTTTGCCTTTGTCTTCGTGTTCAACGGCCCCATATTTTTTCCTGGAGAGAAAAAAGAAAAAGAAAAAGCAATTAGTGATTCCTCCACCTTGATACCTTGATGGCATATGCTTTGGATCTTGTTACTTATAGTTACTATTCAATATTATTAATCAAAAGAGCAGAAGAAGAGCGAGCAGATGCGCATCAACCTCCGTCGATCCCGCTGGATTGGTTAGGCCAAGTATCGCAACTGAAGGCCCCAAGAGATTAGCCACCAGCAGGGGTAGGGCGGGGGCGACAGGGTTG
Organism: Talaromyces sp. R2412; assembly: GCA_023626135.1. NCBI lineage: Eukaryota > Fungi > Ascomycota > Eurotiomycetes > Eurotiales > Trichocomaceae > Talaromyces > Talaromyces sp. R2412. Next base: position 496,802 of record JAMAGK010000021.1, on the reverse strand, counting down.
GTGCTGGTAGAGCACAGGAAGCCGCCGCTATACGTATTATTATTATTAATGTTGGTACTATTCTTATGGCGACGATTAGGATTAGTGATATTCTACTATTATTGACAAGAGTGTCAATAATGAAGAAGCTAGTTGGGATGGGTGATAGTGAACAAAAGCAGTGGCTGTGGGTTGATATAAGCATGATTTGAGTATAGTACATCTAATTAAAGCCTGATCAATCGAGGTATAGAAACAATGACGTCTTGCACCTTCCCCGTTCGCACTTTCCTCGCGCGGAAGGCACGACCGACGACGGATATTGACTAAACTGAGGAAGGAGCGAGAGCGAGAAGTGACAGCTCAGAGAACGCTCATCCTTGCATCCCCGTTTCAAGTCTCTTTTTCTTCAACTGCTCATTGATTTCTGATTTTCATTGCTTTTGCTGCGCTCTTGCTGCTGCGTTTATGCAGGGCCCATGTGAATTATTCCCAGGCGTCCGGGCGAGCCTCTGACGTTAGCTAGGGCCAAAGTTAGTCTCGCTAGAGCCAAAACCAGTTCGTCGACCTTCCCTGAGAACCAGATCCACGGAATCGGCCCTCGTCTGCCACTGGCGGCCCCGCTTCGAGTCTGCTCTCCACCCTGGGCTTTCTTTTTCTCGCCGCGCTCACTTCTCTCTCGCTCGCTCCAGACCTGGTTAAGAACAGCTCGTCTTCCCCAGTCTCGGCATGCCCTGTCTACTTTGGCCGACTTTTCTTCGCTTCCACTTCCTCCGAACCCGATAAGAACAACAATAAATTATATCCTCGTCTTGTCCACGTATGATTCCTCTCCTGCTTGTTCGCTTCGTACGCCCGAACCGCCTGAAATGGCAATGACACCGGATGTGAGTGATCGATTTTTTTTTTACCATGTCTTTTTTTTTCGTCCATCCGATCGGATGCAATTATCAAGGAAAATTGGCTAATGTGAATATCTTCATGTAGGATTCTTCCGGAGAGTGGTTAGTTTCTGCATAATTTCCCCATCATCTATATTTGCCGTCTGAACTAATCGTCGCTGACCCCGTCGTAGTGATACACAATCTCTTACGGCCAGTGTCACGGACTACCCGAGAGAGCATGGTCGCACCTATCACCGCTATCATGAAGGCTGTAAGTTTGTCTCCTTCGTTGCTGACTTGCCTCAAACACTGACCATGGCTAGTATACCCGTACCCAAACGACGAGCAAGAGCTTGATCGTTTAGACATGCAGCATCACATTTGGAAACAGGTCAACCGTGGCCAGCTATATCATGCTCCTCTACGGGATCCCAAGCGTATCCTGGACATTGGCACCGGCTCCGGCATCTGGCCCATTGAAATGGGTGAGCATCCCCTTGCCTTTTTCTTTCTCTTGGCTGCTTTATCCTCACATGTTGTGCATTCATCAGCCGCTGTATTTCCAGACTCAAATATCATCGGGACAGACTTGTCCCCGGTCCAGCCAACCGAAGTCCCGCCAAATGTGCACTTTCTTGTGGAGGACGCCACGGAAGACGAATGGCTGTGGGAGTCAAATTATTTCGACTACATCCGCCTAGGCAACATGACCGGTGCCCTACCGTCTGTCGCCGATCTTATGAGGAAGGTGATGCGAGTACTCAAACCGGGCGGCTGGATTGAATGGCACGAGATCGACCCGACGCCACGTTGCGATGACGGTACCATGCCGCCGCCGAATGAGGAAGGGTTCAGTGCTTATGCCTTGCACGACTGGATGGAATTCAGTGAAAAGGCAGCTACAGAAATTGAGCCAACGCGAGAATTCACCATTGCCCCGAATCTGTCTCGCCACATGAGAGCAACGGGGTTTACAAATATTCAAGACAACACCACAAAGGTCCCCCTGAATCGATGGCCGAAGGATCCCCAGCTCAAAACGTGGGGGGAATGGTACGAATCCAACTGGCTCGCTGGGATATCGGCATACTCGTACAAGCCGCTGTTTGCGCTGGGTTGGTCGAAGCCCGAGATCGAAGTCTTCCTGGTATCGGTTCGAAAGTGCATCAGCAATCGACATTTCCACACCTATCACAATTTCCACGTCGTGTTTGGCCAAAAGCCACCCGAGTGAATAGGGTCACTTTTTCTCTTTCCTCAGTGTCTGTCTGATCAGACCAACCAGAAAAACATTTTTCCCCTTCAGTAAAAGAATATTCCCTCGATACCATTGCACAAAAATTATTCTTCTCTTCGATTTCACCATACATAGTTTTGGAGTTGGTTACATGATAATCTCGCATATCCCTGGGGTGTTTGGAAAACGGGCCTATTTTCTTATTTATGGAATGATATACCATACATTTTTATCACACTTTTTTGGGGCAATTTTTTCTTCAATGGGATTCCGTGGCCATAAACACGGATCACAAGGTTGCTACGGCTGATGATATGCTTGGAGTCATCTTGGATATTACTTCAAATGAGTACAATGTTGCTTGTTATATTTGCTTATTTACATTAGACTTCGAACAAATCTTCCAAGTCGAACATTAGAAAAGAAATACGGAATAGAAAGGGGTATATTTGATGTCAAATGTATAGCTGATAGAAACCACGCCGTCGTCTTTATTCTATAACGATATTTATTATACAAGTCATCCCTTCTAGGTCGACACCCCCTCACGCCCCAACCCCCAGCGCCCAACCTCGCGCATCGCCTCTTCGCCGCCCTCCGCCAACCGTCCATCCGCGTTTGAGGGGTTGCTACTACCCAATACACCGGCCACGCAGCTCCATCCACTACGCCCGCCACCCCAACGAAGCACCTCATTCTTATACCTCTCGCCGGCATCACGATCGACCGAAAGCGCCCCGGCACGAAACACATCTTGCCATATCTTATTCGCAATCGCACGATCAAAGATATAGCTGTAATACGTCGCGCCGTAGCCGTACAAATGGCCGAAAAACCCTTGCCAGGAGGTGCGGGGCTCCCCGCTGTTCTCCTCGTGCTGCGGGTCGGGAAGTGCGCAATGTGCCGAGAAGACTTTGTGGTAGATGTCGGTGCTGTTGATGGGCTGTCCTGCAGCAGAGGGGGTGGTGGAGTGGTAGGCCTGGTCGACGAGGGCCATCAGGATCTGCGCTTCGTTTTCTACGGCGCCGTAGATGTTGCCGTGGGCGGAGCGGTCGGCTTCCATGCTGCGAATCATGCTTTCGGAGAGAGGTTGGTCGGTTTGCCAGTGGCGTGCGTATAGCGATAGGACTTCGGGGGCTGTGGCGAAGTTTTCCATTAGGACGGAAGGTAGCTCGGCAAAGTCGGTGGCGCAGCGCGTGCCGGAGATTGATTGTAGTGGTGTCTGGCCCAGGACCGAGTGCACGGCATGGCCCATCTCGTGGAACAGCGTTCGGACGCTGTGTTCGTTGAGCAGAGTCGGTGGTCCGTTTCCGGAGGCCGGAGGCTCTGGGAAGTCACAAACAAGAGCGATTGTAGGTAGCTGGCGGAGCGTGTTGGACCCAGTATTCATGGCTGTGGCCATTCCATCGTTTGGGTGTGATGGAGGGTCCATGGCTGCTGACTCGGCGATCTCGTCGGCTGAGATTTCGCGGGCACATCGAAGAGTGAAATGGGCTGGGTTCGGGCTTTTGTTGGGTCGCGTGAACAGGTCGCAATAGATGACAGCGATATGCTGCCCCGATTCATCAACGACGTCTAACCGTCGGACGTCCGAATTCCATGTCTCTCCTGGAAGCGTTTCTTGCGGCACGAGTTGAAGACCATAGAGACGGTCAAACAGACGAGACAGACCCTGCATCACAGTGCCCAGGGAGAAAAATTCGGGGACTCTGCTTAGTTCTCGAGACCGCCGAGACATTGAGTATTCTGCCAATCGCTGTTGGACGTAGTACGCATGATCCCATGGCTGAAGTGGTGACCCCTGTTTCATGGTCGCAAGCTTGGAAAGTTCCTCCTGGACATGAGATCGGTTGCTGTCAATAAGGGTCGTCAGGAAATTAGATACTGCTTCGGGTGTTTTGGCCATTTTGTCACTCAAAGCCATGTGGCCATATGTGGAATATCCCGACAATTGAGCCAGCTCAGCACGTTTCGAGAGAAGCTCCTCCAGCCGATGAATCTGGCGCTTGCTCGACGTGCGAGTTGCGAGGTAAAGCTCTTTTCTGGCGGATTCATCGTGCATGGATCGAAGAGCAAGTTTTGGTTCTACCCCGAGAGTTGGTATAGAGATACTGTTCCACTTCTGTAGTTGGCGGACTACAACCGGATCTAGCCCCTGAGCACTGTTCTTTCTCAACGTCACATGAGATTTGGCAGGCTCTGCCCTGTTGACAAAGTCAGACCCCAATTGACTGATATCATTAGACAAGTTGACAAATCGCTGTCGGTCCTTTGGAGGCATGTGAATTGCCGAGTTTGAGAAATCTTTGATCAAGATCTGGGCAACTGTCATCTCGGCCTCGCTCCAATAAGAAGCTACCTCGGGGGTGGCCGCTGCCTTTTTCAACTGATCATGCAAGCCCGTCGTAGTGTTAAGAATATTCATATACTCAAACATGAGGGCGTACGCCTGCGTCGCTGCCTCTTGGATTCGCGGGTCGGGGTGGTTACACCGCACAAAGTCCGATAGATCGATCACACGGCACAACAGGTCACTCAGTCGATCCATATCCTTTGCCATCGACCGGTATCCCTCCAGCGTCGACACTGCCAGGACTTTCGCCACGATCCGCTGGCATTTCTGCAACGAAGTATGCGCAAACTGTCGAAAGCCCTCGGGGCTGGTGAGGTATTGGTTCTGCACTAGGCCGCTGCGTTTCGAAGTATTTGAGCGTCGCTGCGAGAATTCTCGCCAAAAAGGACGAGAATCAAAGACGCGCCGGAGGGTGTCATCGTCGCGCTGTTTTGCGAATTTGCTTGCAGCTGCAGCATCAACGTGATTCGGCGACGCGGCGGCGGTTGCAATGGTGCGCCTGGAGTTGACGCGCTGCAGGCAGTCTTTGCAGGTCCAGGAGCGGTATCGTACGGTCTTCAGCATGGTTATTGAAATGGATGCTGAAGAAATCCCAGACCGGCAGAAGAACTGGTGGTGATGTAAAACAGTAAAGCCAGCGATCCGAGGTGCTTCCTATCTTTTCTCGTAGCCGAGCGGCCGGAAAAGGCTTGGCTCGGCGCCGTCCCTTCCCTTCCCGAGCGGCATCAACGTCAGCGCGAAAGACCTTCATCGGTGCTCAGAAGCCCTCAACGCCCATCCCTCGATTTCTCGCGCCGCCGCATCCATTGGCCTTGGACCTCTGCTCCATTCGAAATGTCGTTCCGGCCAATGCTCCAGCGAGTACGTGTTTTTGTTCCCCGCCGAGGCCCTAGTGACTTGACTCCGGACTGACAATTGGTAGCGAGCTGTCGCTCCCATAGCAGCGACCCTCCTCGCTGGAGGTATTGCAGTGTACCCTAGACGGACTGCATACGCGGAAGCGCCGTCGAATACTGTGCGTATTTTTGTTTCTATTCAGCTATATTCTAGAACCGTCCTGACTGAAGCCGATTATGTTCAATAGAGAAAACCCATCTACGAAGATTATTCTCCCGAGCCACTTCCCGAACCCACCAGACTTCCCACTATCTCTTTCTCGACTCCAGCAGAGGAGGAGACTGCGGAAGAATCTCCCAGTGTAACCGACCTTCTGGAGGGACAAGTCCGCCGCGCCCGTCTCTTCCTATACGCTCACTCCCTCGCCGCCGAGAACTCGTTCAACGACTTTTTGTCTCGCGTGCTCCGCGTGGAGAATGCCTTTACCAACACCGTCGCATCCCTTGCTCCATCGGCCGAGTCTGGAGAGCGACTTATGCCCGGCGGCGTCTATGTCGTTGTGTCGGCCATGGCCGGATCGATCGTTTCACGAAACCGCGGTATCTTCCTTCGCAGTGCCACACCTCTTGCGTTCGGTACCGTTGCCGCCTGGAGTCTTCTGCCTGTGACCATGAGGAACGTGTCAGACTTTATCTGGGAATACGAGAAGAAGGTGCCCGCCGTGGCTGACAAGCACCTCAAAGCTCACAACTACATTGCCCATGTTTACGTCACTGGCATTGCTCACAGCCAAATGGGCTACTACATGTTGGAGGACAAGATTGGAGAATACCGAGAGAACCTTGAAGCATGGATTAACAAGAAGGGACGGTGATCGATCTAATCTTATGTTGGAATATACTCCTCCAGCGTAATGCATTGTAAGATCAGTTGTTTGTTTTTTTCTTCATTTGACATGAGCCCTAGGTACTATGTACATTTATTTTTTTGTTGCTTGAAGCGGACCAGACTTAGTATCCTACTTAGAGGTATTTCTTTTAGACATCAAAAACACTTTCTTTTGTCACGTCAAATCTGGGACACACGAACTTTGTGCTCGAATAGATGAATGCAATGGTTTCGCATTTTTTCATGGATTTCATTTATACGTGTAGGTAAAATAAAAAGCCGCTCACATAATAGTACATCATGATCAAACACCCACCCCCAATTCGCTAATTCGCTTCGCTTTCTGGCTCTGGCGTTGCGCTAGGTGGCGGCCCTCCAACCTTTGGTGGTGGTGCAAGTGGTGTTCCTTTTCGAGATGGCGCAAAGTCCTGTTCTTTGCTCTTTTGCTCTCCTTCAGCAAAATACTCGTCAAAGGTGCGATTGGGCGAGACTGCTGCGTGTCGATTCCTTCGCGCTGATTTGGCTGATCTGGGTGGCGGAGTGTTGCTGTTATTGAGTGCGGCGGTGGGAGAAGATAATGGAGGTGGCGAGGAAATGTTTGCAGGCACGAGAAAGTTTCCTGCAGGGACTGTAGGAGGTGGAACACTAGTTGCTGCACCTGGATAGTAGTTTGGCTGTTCTTGGCCATCGGTGGCAGTCTCAAAGACAACTTCGCCAGGTCCCTCGACCTCCTCACCCAAACCCACAGGCAACCTGTGCAATGCACCATATCCCAGAACAGCACCCAGCGCACCCTCACCTCCCCATCCTCTTGTTGGAACCAGTTCAACCTCCCGGACCACGTCAAACTCGCTATTATAGACCCAAAGTACCAGACTGCGGTTCAAGTGATCTTCGACCAATTCACCCAAGGCAGACTCTCCTCGCAGGGTTCCGCTGGGCGATCCCAGGATATAATCCGAATGTTCTAGTAGACCGGCTAGATATGCGGGACTCAGAGGTGATGGTATCGACAAAACATGCCAGATGTGCTGCGAAGCCGACAAGGGCGCAAGTTGTAGCGTGAGTCCTAATGACAGGCTGTCTTTTGAGACGGGAATTGAGATTGTATGTGTTCGTTGGCCCTGTAAAGATGTATCTTAGTAACTTTTCCTCTGGTATAGAGGTGATCATTTCAATGAGACATACCTTTGCACTCCATATCCCCAGAGACACGCTCGAACCGGCGCAGTTGCGTACCTCGGCCACAAAGAGGTTGGGATCAGGATTCTCCTAGGGTCACGCGTGAGCAAATCACTTCCATAAAAAAGTTGTCCAACGGCTTACAATCAAGCGTCCATTTATACCAATGATAAAATCAAACCAAGGTTCCAACGGCAGATCGGGATCCTTGTTGCGGAGTACCTGGAAGCCAAACGAGTTGTCTCCAGCATCATTGGAATTCGATTGGGGAGATTCGGCGTCGAGCCTGCCTATAAACCTGTTGAGGGCGCCGAACATAATCGCGAGACAACACTGGCGACTCTCTCGTGCTATCCAGCGTAATTATGTGAAGTATCTTGATGGTTGCTTACTTCCCCCGCAAACCCGATCTGCATCTAATGCGAGCTGTCCAGAACGGGTACAGCCGGCCTTTGACAAACAGTGCAAACAGAGCTACCTTCCCGCTCCACTTGTTTCCTTCCCATGTGAAGAGATTCGAAGACCCATGTGGAAAAAAATAATGGTCCTTGACATGCCACTGAGAAAGGCCCAAAGAGCCATCAGCCTGCTGTCATGAGTGGGGAGACAGAGGAAGTGGCGCCTCCAGAGGTCCATCATTACAACAACAAAAGTGAAGTTCCTTGGGATATTCAAAAGTACGTTGAGCCAATAATATAAAATGCTGATTTTGACCGGTGGCAGCTATTGGCATCAACGCCACCGCATTTTTTCAAAATACGAAGAAGGAATCTGGCTGACCGATGATGCATGGTTTGGTGTCACCCCAGAACCAGTCGCAAAGTAGGATTTGCTATTCCCTTAAGCTTAAGTCAATAAATATACTGACTGTCCTCGCAGTAAGATCGCAGAACACCTGGCGGCCGCTACGCCAAAGGAAAAAGTTGTTCTAATTGACGCATTTGCTGGAGCAGGGGGCAACACCATCGCATTCGCAAAGTCTGGACGGTGGAAGCGTGTGTATGCCATCGAGAAGAACCCGGCGGTGCTCGCATGCGCCAAGCACAATGCCAAAATCTATGGCGTTGAGACCGGCATAACGTGGTTCGAAGGCGACTGTTTCGAAATTTTAAAGACGCAGCTGAAAGAACTGGGCCCGTACAGCATAGTCTTTGCTAGCCCGCCTTGGGGAGGTAACTTATTCGCCCTGATGACATGGAGAATAACAGTGTATGCTGACACACTTCAACAGGGCCTGGATATCGGTCTGATGACATTTTTAATCTTCAAAGTATGGAACCTTATTCACTGGATTTCCTGTATCAGGAATATACGCAATTTTCCAAATTCTTAGCTCTGTATCTTCCAAGAACCTCGGATCTCAGGCAGCTGGCCAAGATCATCGATGACGAGGAGAAGGTGAAAGTGATGCACTATTGCATTGAAGGTGCGAGCAAAGCCCTTTGCGCCTACTATGGACCCTTTGACAGGGGAAATTTAACGTCTTGATTTCAACCCGTCGCGCGAATGTTTCATTTCATATGAGAAATGAATTGCCGGGTGAATTTGTCTTCTCAACTGAGTTACCCATAGCTACTATTAAAAAACAGAATTAGAGATAATCGTACTCGCTTTATTACAACTGCCACTTTGTATCTCATTGGAAACGTAAATCCAAAAGTCATTTCTACATGGAAATTTAGAGGTTGATATATGCACTATACCTCTTTGGGGCTAGCGCAAGATACCCCGTCTCGCCGCCTTTCGCCGCCTCTCACTTTCCTTTGTCAATGAACCTGTGCCCGCCAGGATAGCCTGCACCGACGTTCAGTTACCCTTCAGTCATCACAGCTGACATGGGCAACGCTTCCACTCATTGAATCAGGCCCTCAGAAGTGAGAGCTTGAAACCTCACGCCGATCTCACTTCGATTCCAACCGTTCGCAGCTATTCACGATCGCAACTAGCTACTTGCTAAAACACAAATTCAGCATGCCTCACGCTACAGAGAACGGCGAGAACGTCGCCGACGATTTGGACTTTCAGAATGTTTTGGCACAGATGAACGCGCCGGAGGGGGGGAATTTTGATTTTATGGGACGTGATCTAGAAACTGGTGACAAGGCCGACGATGCTATCGATTTCGAAGACTTCGATGACGATGACCTCCCAGATGAAGAAGACGGCTCGGGCGCGCTTGCCACTCAGCTACCAGAGATAGGCTCTACTGATGGGGCACAGAATGACCTCTGGTCCGGCGACCTTTTTGGAGATGACGAATTGCCTGCAGGAGATGCAGCCCGTGATGAAGTCGATGACTTGTTTGGCGATGGCCCATCGTCTCCGGCCGCTGATAACACCGACGTCACAGCACAGAATCCTTTTCTCAAGCAAGATACGATAACTGGTACCTTGCCAGATGCAACACTGCCGCCTTTGGCCACTGGCGATGATGGCGAGATGGATCTTTTTGGGGAGGTGGAGGAGCCCTTGTCAACCCTCGAAGACGACATGGACCCAGCCACATTCAATGCATGGAGAGAACAGCAGGCTTTGTTTGCGAGATCAGCTGCTGCCGCAGTCCCCGGACCTGATCATATTCCAGCTCCTCCCGAAAACGATGAGGAGTTACTCAAGTCGCTGTGGCCTAATTTCGACCGAGATTCCTTTCCTCGATTCGTCGAATTGTTTCGCCACAAGAAAGCTTTTTACTTGGGTAAACAACCTTCGAAACCTCCCAAACCTGTCCTTCCTAGCAAGATCCACTTGGAATTCGCCATAGACCAAGAACGGATCTTCAAGACGGGCGGCCAGGGTACCAAGCGTGCTTTTGACCTCGAAAATCAAGGAATTCTAGCCATACAACAAACAGATGGTTCCGAAATCGAGCCTGAAGAGACCATCGAGGCGGAAATTGATGAAGATGAGGTTCTCCCCGGCGGGGTCACAATGCAGGACCTTCGTGTCTTATGCACAGATTGGGACATTAAAAGCGATGTTTCTGAGATTGATTTGGATGATGAGCTTGCCACGAAGGAAGCACGGATTGAACCTATTGAAGGAGATACTTGGTCCCTAGACATGGAAGAGACACGCCCTGCTAAGAAGCGCAAACTGGGAAGAGACCCTCGCGAGATCTTGGAGCTTTCTCATATCGATGTACCGATCCTCGACGACCCTGCACGCCTAACTTCCCAGATTGCGAAGAAGGTTGTGATTGACATGAATGATCCTCACTTGTTACTCGATACTCGACCCGAGGCTGTGTCCCAGAAACCCAAGACATTGCGTGGTATTGAACGTGACGAAATGGATGTCAACACCACAAAGCGTCTGAATCAACGTTACAATATTTCCAACGACGATGCATATGACATGCTTAAAGAGAACCACCAGAACAAGATCCGGAGTACTCTGGGAAGTGCGACTCTCGAGCACAGCATGCCAGCTTTACGTTTACAATGGCCATATTACAAGACCGAGCTTTCCACCGCAGAAGCTCGATCCTTCCATCGCCCGGCTATATCATTCAGACCTATGGTCAACTGTTGGTTCAAAAATCCCGCTTACGTCAAGCGTAAGCATATTAAAGGAAAAGATGCCAAAACTCTCTTCGATTCAACAAAGTCACTAACTATGGCGGACAATTCCACCATGCTATTGGTCGAGTATTCAGAAGAGGCACCCATGAGTCTGTCGAACTTTGGCATGGCCAATCGATTGATACACTACTATCGCCGAAAGAATATTGATGAATCCACTCGACCGAAGGCTGAAATAGGTGAAACAAACGTCTTGTTGCCGCAGGACAAAAGCCCTTTCTCTCTCTTTGGGCACGTCGAACCTGGTGAAACAACACCCGCTATTTCAAACGCAATGTATCGCGCTCCTGTTTTCAGTCACCAGCCGAAGTCCACTGACTTCCTTGTGGTGCGAGGTTCCACCCAGAATGATGGATCCAATTACTATCTCAAGAACATTGAAAATCTTTATGTTGCTGGTCAGCAGTTTCCATCAACAGACATTCCTGGACCGCATTCCCGAAAGGTCACAACGGTTGCGAAGAATAGGCTCAAGATGCTTACTTTCCGCCTGATGAAAAAGGAGGGCAATATGCAAGTATCAATCCACCAGGTCACGGCACATTTGCCTGGATCTTCTGATATGCAAAACCGTCAGAAGATGAAGGACTTTGTCCATCACGACAAAGAAACCAAAATGTGGGTACCGATTGGGGGGATTCCAGATTCGGAAACAATCAGATCCTGGATTCACCCGGAGGATGTCTGTCTGTTGGAATCCATGCAGGTCGGGCTGCAACACCTCCATGACACTGGCAATGCAAATAACCAAGAAGACGACGATGACGATGCTGAAGGGCAAGGCCTTGAGCAACAGATGACCCCTTGGCGTGCTAGTCGTAACTTCATGATGGCATCTCAAAGTAAAGCAATGTTGACCTTGCACGGCGATGCTGAACCAACTGGACGAGGGGAAGCATTCAGCTTTGTCAAAGTGTCAATGAAAGGCGGCTTCCAGCCCATCGGCGAGAGTGCTCAAGAAAAGATGGCAAAGCGAGAGCAAAAAGACGCTAGTGGCCACAGCTACAACGTAGCACAGCAGCAAAAGGCTTACGATGCTTCAATATCTCGTATCTGGAATGCCCAGAAAGCTGCCCTGTCCTCCAATGTTGAGGCAACCCTCGACCCAGACGGAAGCGACCAGGAGGAGGACGATTTCAACAGGCCCACGCCTCGAGAAGCAGCAACCCCCTCCATGCACCGCGACGAAGAGATGAGTCAATATAGCAAGATGAGTACTCGCAGCCATCGCGGCAAAGTCCTGAGGATTGTTCGAGATTTCCACGATGAAAATGGCAACGTCTACCAGAAAGAGCAGTTGATCTGGGATCCTCGTGTCATAAGCAAGTATGTGCAGCTGCGACACCAGGTGGAAGCCGTCAACACACAGTACGTATTCTCATTGTGCAAATCCCGTTTTCTAATGCGCTAATCTTTTTCTAGACTTGCTGAACTTCTACCAACCGGTGACCCCGAGGTGGATGCTCGTAACAAGAAACTGTAAGGCTCTTCCAATTACATGCTTGAAAATGACTAACATTCGTCTTTTAGTCTCGAGGCGGAGTTGACACGGTTGAACCGTAACAAAGAGCGACGGTTTGCCCGCGAAAAACAGAAGGGAGTAGGGCGGACACCTGCAGGGGACTCAGAAGAGACCGGCACTCCGTCAAAATCTGGTGGAAGCACCACGCGAAAATGTGCTAGCTGCGGCATGGTCGGGCATATAAAGACAAACAAGAAGTACGCTTCCCTTTTCCTCTTCCATTCCACATCTCTAGCATATCCATCTAGAAGACCATAAGAAACGACTTATGCTGACTTGTCGTTAAAGGCTATGCCCAAAGCTTAACGGTAGTGCTCCACCAGACGAAGCCCTGAACGACTCAGCTTTTGCGGTGGCTGCGCCACCGTCGTTTTAAGGGTAATCTACTCCTATCGAGTAGACTTACCTGATGCCAAGAACCCACACTCCATTTGTCTGGGAGCATGTCTTCACAAACAATCTACTTAGTAAAGAAGATTGCTTAGGAAGCTTTCCTACAAATATCGTGTGGTGCCGAGTTGAAAGGGGTTACTACACAGAACGTCCACTCCATGGTGGAGTTTGAGAGTCTCTGTGTATCTGTCTCTGTTGTTATTTGCGGTTCCCATGAGCTAATTGCTCTGGTTGCCGCGCATTACTTTACGAAATTCCGATATCTCAACATGACATTGCTGGTGCTCTACATGCTGACGTCCTGTCTTTGGGCTGCGCGAACAAATCATTTTATTAATCACAAAAGGCATTGAGGGGGCGTTTTATGTTTGATTTACAATTCATGTACACTTGATACCAGGCGCTGTTTTTTTGGAGTACCCTCGGAGGGGCTGTTTTATCGTATTGATATACTCTGTATTGTGTGCGTGTGACTGTTACTTGTGTGTGAAACAAATAGTGTGGATAAAACGGACACGAGTTTAAAAATAAATATGACCTCGTCCATCGCAGTGAAAACAGAAGAGAAGAATAAAATAAGTAGTAATCGGGGTTTCAGGTTCAGGGGGGTAACAAAATTGGTAGACCACTTCTAGCCATCTTTCACTTCTTCGAAATACCAAACATTCTAATCGCTGAACAAGCCAGCGCCTTGCGCTCTTTCCAGGATGTTTCTTACTGGCGTTGGTCTGCGCCAAGTATAACCCATAAACGCTTTCTTCGTACGAACATCGAGGGCTGTTGGACCAATATTTGTATCTCGAAGGATCTTGTCGCGTGGTCTTTTATTGCTCTTGAACTTGTTCTTTGAACAGCTGTCCTTGACATCAACTTCGGCATTGTTCGCTTTCGTCGTTTCCTGGCAAACAACAGTGGCTGGTCGCGAGTCTGAACTAGATGCGCCTTCCACGGTTGGAAGTTTCATGTCTGAGCTAGTAAGTTCAGATTCACTCCCCGTTGTTGATTCATTTTCCTGATTTATACTGCTTGGATAGTCATCTTCGAAGTATTTGGTGTCTTCGTATCCTGTGACGTTGGGGATGTAAGGGGGTTGATGAATTAGCATTTCATTCCAGGGAATATCACGAAAGAACCGGTGTGTTTTAATGTCGTTAGCATCATTGGGATAGACATGTTGTCCTTTCTGGTGTGTGCTTGATGTACCGACAGGGCTGGCATATATTGTATTATGCAGAGATGGCCAAAGCAAACAATCATTGATCTTGTATTGCTTGCTGGATAACCGGAATTCTTTGATCTGTAAAAGTTGCTGAATTAGGTCGATTGCATGGAGCGATATCACCAAGTCGCTAAATCGCTCTTGCGGGAAACTCAGTGTTGTCCGGTGATGCTTGATTGTTGTTAGCAGTGTCATGTGTGTGGTTGATGGAGTACTGACCAATATACATCTCTTTGTATCGTCGCGATTGTCACGGTAGAATGGGGTCATTCCATATAGACACTCATGTATGTAAGCTGATTGAAAACAGTAAGAGTTTCATCCATTAACGTACCTCAAATAGTATTATGCCAATGCTCCAGTAGTCACATCTGCCATCATAAGCTTCGCCAGCTATGATTTCAGGTGCCATGTACTGGCTGGTACCAACAATGCTCCGAGCAAGACGTCTCTGTTCATTGCGGTCACGCCAATCGAGTACGCGTTCGCCTGGTTGGAGTCCGGGTGGGTGTTTTCCACGATGATGAAGGTAATTCATGGAAGAATTAGATGACTCATACTCGCCTGATTGATCTTTGGCGTCTCCTTCGACTTCAATACCGAGCTTGTCTAGGAGCGAATAGCGATGGTTATGGAAATACTCCTGGTTGTGTGACCAGTGTCCGTCAAAAGCGAGTCCAAAATCACCAATCTTCAGATGGCCGGAGGAAGAAATCAAGAAATTCTCCGGTTTCACATCACGATGAATCCACCCAAGTTTATGGGCTTCTTCGATGCACAAGACCATTTCCGCAACATACCATATTGTGTCCCTTTCAGAAAGAACTCCGTGCCGGAGCAACAGGCCGAAAAAGTCGCCTCCTACTTCGTACTCCATGATGAGATAAAGATGACTTGTATCTTGAAAGCTTGCGATAAGAGGCACTATCCACTTGGACTGTTCACAGGAAGCGAGGAACTCTCTTTCGGCTCGTATGTGTCCTTCTTGGCACAGTTGTAGCATGTCTGCTTTGCGTATTATTTTCATTGCGTAAACCTCTCCCTTCTTATTTTTAACAGCTTTGCGGCCTGAAGGTGGTTCTGATTTTAGCATATGCCACAAACTCGGACTATCTCGTACGCCATCGATATTTAGACCTGCGTCTTGTCTGTTGATAGCAACTTTTCCCACACCATCTTTCTCCCTGACTAGCCGAACAATTCCAAAGCTGCCTTGACCTAGAAGTTTGACTGTTTCATAGCCTGCGGCTGATATCGTTTTCTTGTGACTGAAACGATTTGAGTAGCTCTTCAAAGCTCGAGTTTGTCTTAAATACTCCGTTTCCTGAGCGACCCACGCTTGATGTGCCGCCTTCTGTTCCTCGTGCGTGAATGGAAACGTGCACAAGTATTCTTGAAGCTCGCGTAGCCTCTGACCACGTGCATCTCGACTAGACAGAATGGTATTGAAATGGGTTTCTAGGAAAATTTTCGCCGCGGCAGCTGCTTCGACTGTGACGATAGATGGTTGTAGTTTGGACTGCGAGGCCGATTGAACGGATGAGAAACCCTGGCCAGATAAAAATTGAGGAACTTGGCCGCCATTTGGAGCCTCTGATGTTGTTAGAAGGAGAGAAGCCGAGACACCATCTAATGAGCTAGTACAGCTAGTGTGGCTGAACACAGGTGATATGCAGGTTGACTGATCGGTACTGCCTTGCGTGATGTTGTCCGAACGACTGAAAGATATCAAGGGAGGAGGCCCATCTGTAGTTGAAATCCATAGCCTAGGACGAGTCTTTCTGCGATGAATCACAGTACACGGCCCAAAGATGGAAAACTTTCGCGGGAATCGTGCAGGTAGTAGTGGTTGTGGCACGGGAATTCCATAATCCTTCGACTCCACACTATCACCATCATTTGAAAGCACTTCGGCCGTCTCATCAGCGTGTACTTCTTCGAGGCCAGTGCAAGGAGTCGATAGAAAATCCGCATCTTGCGGTTTGTCAATGTCAGAAGATCCATCCAACTGTAAATGGCTTGGCTGTTCAATTGATGCACAGTTCGAGGTAGTAGTAGGAGGCAGAATACCAGTTTCGCCGGCGTCTTCGAGGGTAAAGTCTAACAAATCACATTAGTTATTAATTCAATTGGGCCTCTAAAACCATACTAGAAGTCCCGGAGCTCCAAAGTCCAAGCTTGGACAACACTTTGGCCCTACTTCGTCTCAACTGCAATCGAAGTCGACTACGATTTTGCTTTTCGTGTAATTGATCATCCGCAGCAGACTGAGATGTCGGAATCGTATCTTCTCCAAGATCTTCATCAGCGACAGTCTTTGATGAAGTGAAGAGCCGGAAGCGAGAGGTTCTTGTCTTGCGCGTCGGCATGTTTCTAGAACCGTTGCACATACGTTGGTGATTGTAGTGAATGTGGTCACGAATGTGGTCAGAATGATAATAACGAGTTGTCCAAAAATTATTGATGCACGAGTCGAGATGATCTCGACTAATGAAGGGTAATGACGGAGACTGGGCGTAGAAAGCTCGAAGGTGAGCAAAGCTGCTGCCGTAGGGAAAGAGCAGCACACGTGCTCTCGACGGAGCTGTGGTATTCTAGTAACGCGTATTCTTCGGCACTTTAATGGAAGTAGTTGATGAATTTCTATAAAGTGAGAATTAATAAACTCACTGTATCATACAAGCCAGATATAGCCACTAGAAAACAAATGAAACTGAAACTTTTAAGATACAACACTGATGAACCACTGGGTCAAGCAATCAAACGAACCAACTCCATAGGTGATATCCTCATCCTTGCAAAATGCAGTAGAATGTGAAAAGACAGAAACAAGCCAGATATCGGGGTAACTGTGAGCACGAGGGAACAAAATCGTCTTCCACGTTGCGAAAAGGGTACAGAGGAAAATGGTAGCGTAAAACGTGCTGCAAGAAGTTGGATAGCAAGTTAGGTCGTAGCGCTCCATGGCCAGACTCTCTACTTGATCTCCAAGAGCTTGACATCAAAAATCAACTTGGAATTGCTAGGGATTCCGGGAACTCCTTTCTTGCCATAGGCCAGATGGGCTGGAATGGTAATACGTCGCTCACCACCGGCAGCCATGCCAGCAATACCAATATCCCAGCCTTTGATGACCTCTCCTTTGCCGAGCTTGAATGTGAAAGGCTTGCCCTTCTTGTTGGCTATAGAAACTGTTAGAAATGATTTGACAAAGAATTTGTTATGACTTACAGTCAAACACCTTTCCATCCTCAAGCTTTCCAATGTAACGCATGGCAACAGTGTTTCCGCTCTTAGCAGCAGGTCCCTTTCCAAGCTTCTTGTCATCGATTTTAACACCCTGCACCTCCTTCACGCCCAAGGTACCGGTGGTTTTCTCGACAGGCGTAGAACCAGTCGGCCCTTGTTCCAGGTTCTTGGCAAATTGAACCTTCTTATCCGTCTTTGCAGAAGCAGTCTCTTTGGTGTCTTTCTTGGCTTCGACGGCGGCGGCTTCACCGTTGTTCTTCTTCAATTTCTTCTGTTGCTTCTTGCTGAGGGTGGCTTCACCATTCGTAGCAGGCTGGGCTTTAGGGGCCTCGTCCTCGGCAGCACGCTTGTTCTTTCCCTTGGTAGATACCAATTTGGGAACTTCCTCCTCAGAGTCCACCTCGGTGATGCGAGGATCCTCAAGATCATCAAGGTCATCTTCACTGTCATCGCCACCGAGCAGGGCATTGATATCGAAGTCTTCCATACCCTCATCTTCGTCGGGCGAAAGGTCGTACTCATCATCATCCTCGTCGTCCTCATCGTCGAGGAATTGGCGACCCTCGTCGGTAGGCATCACATAGTTACCGGTCAAATACACAGTGTGCGTGCCGGTAACCTTGAAGAAAATTCGTTCATGTTCGGAAACGGTGATGTCGAGCGGTTGTTGATATTGCTGCAATCATATGTTAGAAAACCTCTTTTTTTTTGTACGCATGTGATTTACCTTCTGGGTGTCCAGTGTGCAGACGACGACCTCTTCCATTTCAAGACCTTCCTCCTCCTCATCATCTTCGTCATCCTCATCATCAGTGGCTCGGCCTTTTCCCTTGATGAGCTTCGAGATCACGGACGCGATGTCAACCTCGCTGTCTTCGCCGGAGTTATCTTCGTCCATGGCATCCGCAAGATCCTTGAGAGCAGCGGCCTCTCTTTGCTTTTTGGCCTTCTCTTTGTCGCTAGGTCCGCCGTTAACCTCTTCATCATCGGAGTCCTCCTCACTGTCCAACTCATCGTCATCTTCGTAATCGTCATCGTCGGAATCCTCTTCGTCATCCATGCCTTCGGGAATACGGATGATCTTGAGAGTGGCACGAGGTGGTTTGCTGCTATCGGCATCATCTTCATACTCGGGGCTGGCGTCGGGGTCAATGGCAGCCATGCTCACACGGAACTACATGCTTGTTAGAAGCTTTCTGAGCCCAATTGCTTGGTTCGCATAAAATGGAACTTACCATAGCAGCTGCTTCTATAGGCAGCGCAGGCACCATGATGCCTCCAGGTGGCACCTGCAAGGTGTAAAGGGCAACAGGTTGAACTCCAGACATCGTGAGTGAGTGGAATGATCACTGCGATTCTTGTTTTCTGCCTCTGGGATGGATGCAAACACAGCTCGCAAGAGGAGGAACAGGATGAGGAGGAAAAAAAGTTGCAATGCGCTCGGAAACAAAAGCGGTCAGAAAACTCGAGGCGGCAGAAGCTGTTGGTTGCTCGGGAGCTTTAATTTTTTTTTTTTTTCTATCGCGGCCCCACTATTTACCGTCCCATGGAACAACTTCATCATGTTGAATTTTTGTTACGTCGCAATACTTTTACTGTTCTTATGCCAGGAGAGGTGAAAAAAGCTACATCCAGAGGAACGATAATTTCTGCCTCTCGATCATTTGAGAAATATTAAGTACAAATTGGTATTGCAGTGTATTGCTGTCGAGATTCACAAAGCAACTGCATTCCAATTTAGGAAAAGCGCCTTGTCTCGATTAGGTAATCAAATTACTCCGGAGATCACGTGCCCCCGCGTCGCGTGTCGTCGCCACACGTCATTTTGATTCTTGTTCTTCAAGCAGATCGCTCCAGGAATATGAGTATGCATCGTTGCCCATCATGGGCTCGAGGCTGGAAGCCAACTCGGATATAGTCCGCAAGAGGATCCAAAGCCGTAAGTGAACCACTGCCCGGTCTCGCGTATTTTTGAATGCTAATTCCGACGGCGTTAATAGATACCTTTGATGGCGAAGATGGCGAAGAGTACGAGGCGTCGCGTTTCGGAGGCTTTGAGGATTACTTTCGGCGCAAGAAGATAAAACTTCAAAATCGAGATGCGGAAATCCGTGCAAATGCGGGGGACAACCCCCCAATATTCCGTGGCGTGGTGGTACATGTGAACGGTTATACCCAGCCTTCTTTGACTGATATACATCACCTTGTCGTGAGCCATGGAGGAGGGTTTCTACAGTACCTCGATGGCAAGACCCACGCGACTCATATCATTGCTAGTGCCTTAACCCCGAAGAAGAAGGAGGAATTCCGCAAATACCGCATAGTGAAACCTGCTTGGGTCGTGGAAAGTGTCAAGGCCGGCCGATTGCTGCCATGGGACCAATATCGAGTAGTTGACGAAGGACAGTCTCAGAAAGTCTTGAAATTCGACCAGGGGCGTTTACAAACCGAGGGCAACTCCTATCAGCATAGCTACAAGGAGCAGACCGAGAACAGCTGGTATACATCGCAAGTAAAAGACGCAGCAACCGAGGCACAGAATTCTCCTACTTTGCAACCGCCCTCGAGAGAAAAGAGACAATTAACTTCGTCCAATATTACCTTGAGCGCCGATACTGATTATGGCGATTTTCCATCTATAGGATCCATGTCTGAAGCTACTGGAAACGCGAACATTGCCACCCGAGAAGAGGATACAAAAGAGGACAAGAAAAATGATTTTGATGAACAACCTGAGAAATTTGGCGATGATGAAACTATGGCTGAAGAAATCGATATTTCAAAAGGTGCCGAACTTGCTCGAGAAACGATACCAGTGAAACCCGGCATGACATCGGAAGAGTACAATGCCCTGCTATTATCAGACCCTCGCATGAGGAAGTCTAGCGTCGTCAATCCTGATTTCGTGCAACAATATTATAGAGAATCGCGTCTTCATCACCTATCAACTTGGAAGGCAGAGCTGAAGGCAAAGCTTCAAGCAGCCACCCAGGAAAAGGTACAAAGCCATGCCAATGCCAAAAGACGTGTTCCTGGTGCTCGAAGATATATACTGCATGTCGATTTTGATAGCTTCTTCGCCGCTGTATCTATTCAAAAGCATCACCCGGAATTGATAGACAAGCCAGTTGCGATCGCCCATGGCTCTGGCGGTGGCTCGGAAATTGCGAGTTGCAATTACCCTGCCCGTGCCTTCGGTATCAAGAATGGAATGTGGATGAAAGGTGCGCTCGAAAAATGCCCACAACTTAAAGTTTTGCCGTACGATTTTCCTGGCTATGAAGACGCCAGCCGCCAATTCTACAGCTGCTTACTTGCCGTTGATGGAGTCGTGCAGAGCGTGAGCATTGATGAAGCATTGATTGATGTTACAATGCAATGTCTGCAAGCTGGTGGTTCGGATGGGAAGGGTATTTCTGAAGGGTCAATCTATCGAGAGCAATCCAAAGCCGACGAAATAGCCAACGATTTACGAAATAAGATTAAAGAAAAGACCAACTGTGCTGTATCGGTGGGTATTGGGGGAAATATCCTCCAGGCCAAAGTCGCACTCCGCAAGGCAAAACCTGCTGGGCAGTATCATCTCAAGCCTGATGAGGTTTTGGAATTTATAGGGAACCTGACGATTCAAGATCTTCCCGGTTTTGCATATAGCCTGGGTGGGAAACTTGAGGAACTTGGAGTCACTTTCGTGAAAGATGTACGCGACATATCTCGAGAAAAACTTGCCTCTCACCTCGGTCCCAAGACTGGCGCGAAGCTGTGGGATTATGCTAGAGGTGTCGATAAAACAGAAGTAGGATTGCAGACAGTCCGCAAATCGGTTTCTGCAGAGATTAATTGGGGCATTCGATTCACCAACCAGAAACAGGCAGAGGAATTCGTGCAGAACCTGTCGGATGAGTTACACCGTCGTATGCTTGAGAATCTGGTCAAAGGAAAGCAACTTACTATTCGCGTTATGAGACGATCATCGGATGCTCCTTTGGAACCGGTCAAGCATCTTGGCCATGGCAAATGCGACACCTTTAATAAGAGTGTCCTTCTTGGAGTCGCTACCAACGCGAGCGACGTAATAGGAAAGGAGGCTATTGCAATGCTGCGTAGCTTTGGCTTCACGCCCGGTGACTTGCGGGGCCTTGGTGTTCAAATGACTAAACTGGAACCGATCAAGTCCTTCGGGGGAGGCGTGGCTGAAAGTAGCCAACGGCAGCTAAACTTCAAAGTGTCTCCGATCACAAAGAAACAAGTCCACGAAGTGGACACCGACTTGATCGAGAGCCCTATGAAAGGAGATGGGACCAGTACTGACGCGGCTGTGGTTCTTGACAACCGACCGAGTTTTGATCCTTCGCATAGGCCTCTAAACATATCTGGAACCCAGTTCATCATGCCATCCCAGCCAGACCCAATGGTGGTTGCAGAGCTGCCTGCTGATATTCGTTCAATGTTGGTCCCCAAGTCACAGGCTCGTGAAACCTCGCCATCTCCAATGCCACGCCGGAATACTCAAAGTGGTGGCCAACTCCCTCCACAGTCGCAAATAGACCCAGATATTTTGGAAGCATTGCCAGAAGACATTCGATCTGAGATATTGGGTTACTATTTGCGTCCGTCGGATGAAGAAGAAACCAATCAACCGAAGCCTCGTCCCCAGTCTGAACAGCAAGACCAGCCTCCTCCTCCAACTCGCTTAGGAAATCTTGCCTTTACCGCCAAAAAACCACCTTCACCGCCAAAGAAACGGCGTGGTCGGCCTCCCAAGTCATCGACTGCCGCCAAGTCTCAGACTGGTTCTGCTTTGTCCCAGGCGACTTTCAATTTTGCCAAGCCGAGAGCGACTGAAAATGTATCCGCAGAGTGCGCACGGCAAGCTTCTCCCGCATTAGAGGAGACAGACGAAGTTTCAGAGGAATTTTTGGCAGCTTTGCCTGATGATATCCGGCGTGAAGTGCTTGAGGAGCATAGACAAAAACGAATGAGGCAAAAATCTCGGCCGAATGTCACCATACCATCTGAGAGGCCCGTATCATCCAGAGCAAATACTCCAGGGGAGCCAGTGGTTATCCCAGAGAAACGCATTCAACTGCCTCCACTTCCTGAAAGACCAACTTTCACATCGAAAAAGTTGACAGCTCTTCCAGACCTTCGTGAAGCGATTGCTGCCTGGCACGCAGCTTTTTCCCCTGACAATCCTTTCCTGGAAGATGTTGAAGCCTTGGCAATATATTTGAAGCGGGTTGTTCTCGAAGAAAGAGATATTGAAAAGGCTATTTCTGTAGCTGATTGGCTACATTGGTTAATCCAGGACAGTGGTAATGATGCTTCGCCTCAATTGGAAACAATGTCATCTTCTCAAGAGGCATCCCAGAGCTCACAACCCGAGACCACATGGGTGCAGGCGTTACAGCTAGTGCGAAATAGCGTTGCGGCAGCGTTTGGAGAAAGGGGTCTCCCCCCACCCAGCTTCTCAGCCTAGATGGCTGTACATTTTATGACGGTATTCTTGGTACCACAGTTTCATGTTTACCTTACGATTGAATCCTCCTGTACATGAGAATTGGCGCATATGTAGTGGAGTTGAATATATACTGTACATACTTGGATAGCTACTGTTTTCCTTTTAGTATCCCTCATGAACCAAGGGAACCTGTTGCGTAGCACAATGAATTCCGCCTCCTTGCAGAGGCAGCTCATTAATATAGACTTGCCGGATCTCCCTCTTCTCACCACCGAACACGGCCTTGAGAATTTCGTAAGCCTTGGCATCAGCCTGCTCGTCACCAAACTTGGGGACAATTAGGCCGTCATTAGGCAGGTAATAATTCACATAGCTCATGACCGGCGACCATTCACCAGCAGCCGCCACTTCGTCCATTGTTTCCTTATCCAGCTCCAGACAACCCATGTCTGGTTCAGGTATGTCGATAACCTGAAGACTTTCCCCCCGTGCATCCAACTCCCTCAGGAGTATATCTCGCGTCTCTTCGTACACATTCATCCACACGGTTTTGGCCCTAGGTCCCACCGGCCGACTCAAAAGCACCAGACCCGGCCGTGCAAATCTTGCCAGAGCATCGATATGGCAATCCGTGCTATCAGCATTTTTAACTCCAGGCACCCAAATCACTTTGGAAACACCCAAGTAACGTTTTAACTCTTGCTCGATTTCTTGCTTGGTTTTGCCGGGGTTCCGATTCTCGTTGACTATAGAACTTTCCGTTGCTAGCAAGGTACCCTGACCGTCGATTTCCAGTGCTCCTCCTTCTGTGACGATACTCGCCTTTGCGCAAGTAAGTTTCATATCGCTCACCAGGTTTTTTGCTAGGTTGACTGTTCCGGGAGTGGCATGCCGATTGCCCCAACCGTTGAAGTTGAAATCTACCCCAACCAGCCTGGTTTCCAGACTTTGTTCTGCTGCTGCTGAGAGTGTCCGGGAAACAGTAAACGTAGGCGCAATATCGCGCATCCACAGATTCATATCATCCGCTTTAACAGGATGAACCCTAATTTTATACTTTTCCGCAACAGCTCGTTCGCTGCTGTTGTTGTTGCTGCTCATGGCCAGGCTAGGGCTGAACAGTTCACGTGCCTCATCCAGTCGCTCCTGGCCGACAACCAGCGTCACAGGCTCAAACGCAGCGATTGCGCGGGCGAGTGAAGACACTTCGTTTGTGGCGGCTGTCAGGGATGCTGGTGTTTGAAATGTAGGGTTGTTGAGACCCGGCCAGGCGAGAATACAGTGTGAGTGGCGAGCCCATTCTGCAGGTCGGAGGAATGATGACGCCGCTGCGCGATTGAGGGCCATAATTCAGACAAAAAATATATGTGCCTCGAATTGGGTCAACTGGTGGTGAGTGAAATTTTTCGAATGTGAATGCTGTAGCCTGGCCAAGTCTGTTCTGGACAATACACGTTGTACATGTAGAAAATATACTAGTTGTCGAAACCCCGCAATTTGTATGCTGAAACCTTGTTTCGTCTCCAAACTCAATGGTAAAAAACAAAACACTGTAAACAATAAGTTGACGTAATAGATTTTCGACAAATGCCGTATTGACCTGCCATGATGGGTAATGCCTTGGGGTTGTCGACTTCGGAAATGGGTATATTGTTTAGAATCACCAGAAAGTTGCGCACAGATTTCTCAGATTAATTATTGATTGATGCTTGTGGTTTATAATAGATTGATCAATTCATATTACACATATAATTACGGACTTATATACTCACATCCTAACGACTTCTATGCAATCTGGGGAATATGTACAAGAAAGTATTCCAAAACAACAACCTTCAAGTTCAACTCTGTAAAGCGGACCCTTCTCGTAAAGCCTTCTTCTTCTCATACGCCTCCAACAAAACTTTCTTAATATTTGCCTGCGCCTTTGCAAAATTTGCCGCCGAGACCTGGACCAGCATCTCTACTTGCTCCGGGGTCCACACGAGATTGTAACTTCCAGACCACTTTGCCGTCGAAGGGTTGTAGCCGGGAACAGCGTCTTCGTTATCGAGTAACGGCATATAAACGATGGAGTTGCCTTTATGACAGACTGGAGCAGGGGGATTCGTGACGGTATGTCCGTAGGAATCGATGACCTCGGTTGGCCGCTGGCAGAGTTCGCCGTCATAGATTTGTGCGTATTCATCGTCTGAGTGCCTTGTCGTAGGGCTGGACTGAGAGGAATCAGATGTTGACGATGATGTTAATTCAAGTTTTGATTCATGTTTGGTAGTAGTGTCTGTTACTCGCTTTGTATATCGAATACCCCGTCGACTGCCAATCTGATCCGCACGTTGTTGGAATACGTCTTTCTGAACATCACTAGATGCATCCATGTGAATTATCACGTCGACTTCTCGCTTCGGATGTAGTAAAACATATGTTGGACAATTATTGTCCAATCCCGAGTCCAAGAGGTGAATCCTGGGAGAGTTCTCAATACCAGGGGGACGAGGCTGTCCCTTGGGGACTTTGTTCATATGAAACGTAAAGTTATGCTCATTGCAAGCATGCAATGGATGATGTTGCTTAAAGACCTTTGTCTTTTGTTTACCCCACATATGAGTGATCTTGAGCGCCAAATCGTGGACAGCATTACCCAGTGAGCCTGGTGGAAGATTCCTCTTGATGGTGGCTAGGTACGCATCCAGTGGTCCTGCGGGTGCACTGGTACAGAGCCCGAGTAATAGTGCTAGAGATTGTTCTGGCAATTGTATGGTAGATTTTCCCTCATCAAAGGGTCGTCCAAAACCCCATGTTGGCACCCAGGCTTCGAGTTCATCACAACCTATTTCATAAGGGGTCATTTCAAACCATTGATACCACGCATCACCAGTGTCTGAGTGTTCTTCGGGCCGAGTGCTTTCATCTTTGAAGGGGTGTTCCTTATCCACCCAGTCCTTCCATGGCCTTTCATGGCGGATGGCAGTCATGATAGGCAGAGGCTCCTGGCCCTCAGTCAACCATTTGTGTGCACTAGACCACTTGCACCAGCCTCTGTTGGCATTCGGCTTCTGGTGGTGTATCTCGGATACTTGACTGTGGTGGAGGAAAAGGTAACCTGTGGTAAAGACAGAATATAAATCCATCAAAACAACATGAAGATTGCTGATTTGCTTGAGGACCAATGGCCCTAGTGTATCGTAAGTGCCGTTGACGGCAGTCAATGTCGTGCGAATTGCTGGATCCGACAGTGGATGGTACGGAGACAATCTTTTCTGGAAATGGTCTATAATGTGTTCGATGCTTGCATCGGCGAAAGTGTAATAAGCCGAAATGGACCAGCACGTGCCGCTGACACCAGCTACATATGTGAGTAAGTCCCAGAGTCCGACCTTTTTCATCTCTATCATGTATCCAACAAAGCCTATCATAGCGCGATAGCCACCGCCACTCCCACCAAAGCCAATTATGGGAATATCATCTGGGTGAACTTGCTCGGCATCCAGACCCAAGTATTTGGCAAAATGGTCGCGAATATACAGTTTCCTCTTCACCAAGTAAGCATTCTCTTCCGGCCCCAAGTCCAGGCCTCGCCTGACATGTGCAACTTTCTCAATCTCCGGATGGCGGCTAGCATCCCTAATATCTTTATGAATCAGGGCTTCCGTGGTGAAAACATCCCTCGCGAGACTTATATCGGCGATTGCCTCAGGAAAGGCTGGTTTGACGGTCTTTTCCCAAAATCGGTGAACCTTTCCTCGGAACCCGCGCCTTGGGGTCGCCTTCTCATCTTCCAATTCCGAGTCATCAGAATGCGGTAGATAATGCTGGTGTGCTAGTATCTCCTGCTCGTATTGTCTTTGCTCTTCGGTTCCAGTTTCTGAATGGTGGTCTCCAGCAGCTGTGACGGCCATTTCATGATGTGTGCCTTTGAGCCAAGCCATCTGCGAATGTCTGTTGTTGCCTTTCAGAGCGATTGGGCCCCCTCGGAACAGTCTACAAATTGCAAAGCCAGTAATGAATTAGAGATGCACATGCATGGTGCAGCTGTTACGTCCAGCTGTGCAGCAATGGTACCAGACGTATTCCCGCAACGTTGTCGTGGAAATTGTGAGATGTAAATGTTGATGTTCTCTTCAGGCAGCCGCGACCTCGGCTTTCCCAATCGGGCAGTCGGCACTGCATGCTGCCATGCGGGTCTCTGATTGGTCCATGTCTATCCTAACATAGTCAAATGTATACAACCTACCTATGAGTTGGTTCACAAAATCTCAACCATAAAAATAATACCTAGAATTAGATATTTTAGTGACATAGCTAAATAATTCTCATTGATTCGACATTTGCTAGCAAACATAATAGGATTGACGCGGGATGTCTGCGACCTTACTACATCCCTTAAATTGAACTGGCAAGTAATACTTTTCAAAATTAACCTTCTTAGTTAGTTTCTTTGAAATGTGATTTTCTTAGATCTTGGTAGATGTTGATGCTAAAGTTTTGAAGGAATTCGACAGCATGTCGTTCATCAGCACCCAATAATTCTGCTTGAGTAAACATTTGAACACATTGTCGTAAATGAATACGGCTTCAGCCCAAGACAAAAGTATCTGAATATCAATGTAGTAAAGGGCTCGCATAGAGTGCAATTTTTAATGTTCTCAATGGCTTTCATGGTGACGTACAAATATATATGTAGATACTATGGAGCCCTCAGCATGGCGCAAGTGCTACAACATAGATCTTGTGGGTCTTGGAGAGTTTCAATACTACTATTGGCCATCAGAAACATCCATTTATTTAACTGGGTTGATAGAAAGGTTCAAGGTCTAAATACCAACGCAGCCGTGAAGAGAACAGGAAAAAGAGGGCACCAGGCTTTGTTTACATCCCAGATCTCGCTCTATTTCTTGTTTTGGTTTGATTTGTGGTCCATCCTTGAGCCTCTTAAATAAAACCAATTTCGGACGATACGAGTTTCTTTTGACTTCAACTGTTGTCACAGAAATGACAAAATGATACACAGGAGTCTGTTGATATTGTGTTGAGAGACCAGGCAGCTCCGACATTAGGCCGATCTTGAGATTTTTCTTCACTGCGGGCTGTATGACGCACAAAAAGGCATTTATTACAGACAATTGCTCTTTCAAACTTTTTGTTTGTTACCCACATGACCCTAGTTGTGTATTGATCCTGAGTTGTCCCCTTCAGGTCCCGCCTCGCACATTTGTCTTTTACCTTTTCATCACTACCCTCACTTCTTTTCTCTTCCAGTGCCTCAATCTCTTCGTTAAGCGTGCTTACTGCGCCCCTCGGGCTTGCCAAGATGGCCGCCAACGATATGTCTGCTGCTCTTAATGTCATCAGTGACATGATCGAGAAGATGAATGTTGCGGCCAAAGAAGACAAAGACCAACCCCTCACATGGACAGAATCTCGAGATCAACTTTTGTCGCGGTATCAAAATTCTCGAATGAATACAATGAATGAAGATTTATTTCATCATCGCTCAGCATTCGTTGTCCCAGCTTACCCACCATGCACAGTTGCCTTCAGTAACCTCACCAAGATCATGCTAAAGGACCTTCGACTTGAGACTCACCACACAGACCGGTATCTCGTCGTAAGATGCATTGCTCCCCCTTGTAAAGTGGCAAGTGTCATGTCCGTCGTGGAAGATGAATGTGGCGATGCCATCATGCTTACTCTACGCCATCAAGACGAGTGTCGTTCTTTGGATGAAATTCTGGGGGAAGGGATGATCCTAGCTTTGAAACAGCCGTATCTCAGGCGTATGTTAGATGGAACATACGGGATCATCGTGGATCATCTCTCTGACTACAAGTATCTTTCAACGAAAGACGATCTCATGTCAGGCCTGTGGCAGGAGAATCTCCCAGAATGTCAGAATGACGCAGAAGCCTGGAATATTGCAGGAAACAATCTCTTTGAAAAAGAACTGTATTCCTCTGCGATAACCAGGTATGTTTTTCTCAGCTTCACTTGCCATTTACTATGGTCTAATTAGATCGCAGCTACACCGAAGGTCTCAGCTGTCGCCCCACGGAGGAAGAACTACGCGCTCTGAAGCTCAACAGATACAAGGCATGTTTCATGACAGACCAACTTGAACTTGCACTACATGACATTGAGTCTGTGGAAAAAATATCAAAACCAGATAAAGACTTGTTACTGGACAAGGCGCGAGTGCTCTATGAGATGCAAAAATTTTGTGAATACTGCGACACTCTTAAATTGTTAGCAGTGGAAGACCCAAACAACAAAGAATTGAAAAAGAAATTGCAACAGGGTATTGATCGACTTGTTGAGCAACAGACAGGCAGATACCAGTTCCAAAAACTGCACGACGAGGCTACCAAACTTTGCCCGCCAGTATTGGATCATGCCACTTACATTGGCCCAGTAGCAGTCAAATCCGCTGGTCACCGGGGACGTGGCCTATTTACAACCAAGGAAGTCAAAGCTGGGGATCTTCTTCTTTGTGAGAAAGCTTTTGGGTACGTTTTTGTTGATGAATCGGACCCCAATTCGCGCAAGTCTCTCTTGATCAACCCTCAGGAAGGCACCGTCATGATGGGGACACAGGTGGATCTCCACACCGTCATGATACAAAAGCTTCAGAAAAATCCCTCTTCAATCCCAGCTATTACAGAACTCCATCATGGCTCGTACAAGTCTGTTGATGTTTCCGTCGTGGATGATGCTCCAGTAATTGACAGGTAAATGGAACCCCAATTCACTACTCACTATCAAACGCTAACCAGACCATAACAAAAGTTTCTTGGTCGAACAAGTCGTATCGTTGAATATCTTCGCATGCCCACTGAGTACTCGCATCAGTTGGGTTGGTCCTGCGACTGAGAATGACGCCGGCATCGACAACTCAAGCGGAAGATTCGGTTCTTGCGGCGTCTGGAAAATGGCTTCCTATATCAACCATTCCTGTAATATCAACGCCCAACGGTCATTCATTGGCGATATGATTATCGTTCGTGCCACTCGCGATCTTGCACCTGACACTGAAGTCGTTTTTGGATATGGAATGCCTACCGCCGATGGCTACGATCAATTTCAACAAAAGTTCAAGCATTACGGCTTCGAATGTGACTGCGCCATATGTCAAGACTATCGTGATACGAGCGAGGTAATTCACCTCAAAAGGAGTCGCTTCATGAAAGAGGCTGTCGATGCTCTCCGTGCTCTCAAACACTTTACCAGACCAAGAACAACCAGGGTTGAAGCAATTATGAAAAAACTAGCCGCCTGCTATACCAAACCAGCCTATGAAGTTCCCCGTCTGGGGCTATGGGAGATATACCACGAGGTTTTTGACAAGTGCCTTGAATACAACCAGCCACCTGAGAAAGTAGTGGAATTTGGGCTGAAGGGATTGGAGTCGTTGGGATACGTTATAGAAGGCGGCAATCTCCCATGCGTACCTGGAACTGCGCTCAAAGTCACAAAATGGGGATTGATGATGCCAGGCGTGCTTACGGTCTGGGTTACTCTTTCGAGTTTGTACCAGTATGTTGCACCAGAACTTGAAGCTCAAGCAAAGGCCTATGCGAAGGTCACGTACAGAGCCTGCATTGGTGAAGACGAGACTTTTGACAAGACATGCGACTATCTCTGAGAATTATTGCGTGTTCCTCAACGCATGGTTCTTTTTTCTTCCATTCCTCATGTCTCAACTCAAGTTCAACAAGGTCGGGGATGCGCACGTCTTGGCTCTTTTTGTTTTCTTTCCTTATGTTCGATAGCTGCCTGTCGGTCGATCCGAATGCATCCGCGGAATGAAGGACTAAACAAAGAGGACAAACAGCGAAACACCCCTACTGACTCCGACTTTTGTACAACGCAGAAGAATTTGTGTTTTTTCTTTTCTTTTTCAAGTTCTCGCCTCCTTTTTTTTTGCCTATTTAGTCATTATGCATTCTTGTAAGCACGCAACTACTACGGAAATAAGCTGAAAAAGGCAAAGCTTCAATGTTAGCTACATGACTCGGTTCAAGCCCTGGAAGCTGAATCCGGCCTTGTTCTTGACTAATGACTTCGTTCACTAATTCCGCGAGGAAGATAGTCATATTATTAATGAAATGTTATTCTTTCCGGCCGCGGCATTATTATTGACTTGTTAACCAGCATGAGAAGATTTCCGGAACGGAAATAAACCCACATTCAAGTCTGAATAAGGTATTATTTACCCTCCCTAAAAGCCGGCCAATCCGTGAGGATTCCTGAGAAATTAATGTACGTCCTAGTACATCAATACTAGTAGTGAATAGGGTAATAGTCCCGCCCAATTATCATCCAATGTTCATGGCAAGAACTTAGAACGATTTATTTAGTGGCGTTCGGATCCAGTTTACCTTAGAAGTCAATATTAAGCCATCCACACACACCCCCTCATTGAATGTCTCCGCGGTACTTACTCCTCGTTTGAACCTTTGGATTCACCCCTCAATCAACTCAGTTCAGTCTTGTTTGTTCAGAAATTTATCTGCTGCTATTTTTTTTTTTTTTTTTTTTTTTTCATAAATACCATATTGTAATTATATCACACCGCATCAATTGCTTCCTTTTCGCCATGGCCAGCACAACGGTGGCCGTTACCGAGGATAATTACTATCTGCTGGGGCGCGACTCTGTCGAAACGCAACGGTGTGTATACGTTTTTTTTCTTCTTTCTTTTCCTCTCTCGACATGTTCATTACATTTATCCTCTCTCTCCAACGCGCAAATTTCCAACACACCCCTCAAGCGGATCCTGCATGGATTTCAACATGACGGATGTCGAGATCCCTGCACGGACCCAGTTTTAACACCCACATCCATGCCTATATCATACATAAAATACGTACCAGTTGACAATTAGAAGGCAAACAACAACTGAACAAACATAAAGCTGACAAGTTCTAGTCTCGACACTCAGCACAAATTTCTCGTGCGCATTTGCGGCGGTACCCTTCTGCCTAAAGATATTCCCGAGGATAAGATCTTTTCCGTCGCGGATGTAGCTACTGGGACCGGGTAAATACACCTTACTTTTTCTCTGATAAAGAAAGAAAGGAAGATGAAGGATAATATACTGACTGACATTAAAAGAATATGGCTCCGCGAACTCAAAAACCATCTTGATTCCACGCACCCAACAACCCAACCCCGCGTGTACCACGGCTTCGATGTCTCCGATGCCCAGTTCCAGCCCACCAGCGACGCCGGCTTCACGCTGCAAGACTGCCTGAAGCCGTTCCCCGTGGAGCATCACGGAAAATACGATCTGGTACATGTGCGTTTGCTGGTTGCGGCGATCAAGGAGGCAGACTATACACTGATTGTGGCAAATTTGAAGCCTCTTTTGAGTAGGTTCCCCCATCCTTTCCTTTCCTTATATGTAAGATAATAAATCAGGTGTTGACAAAGTATAGGACCCGGCGGCTATCTGCTCTGGGAAGACCTCGACATGGAATCGTTCATCACAACAACCGACCCCAAATGGAACGAGTCACCGGGCATGAAGAGCATGCACTTTCTTATCAGCAATCAGATCCGACTCGGATCTTGCGCGCATGTGCCCGAGACCGTGGCCGCTAGTGCCAGGGCCTTGGGGTTTGAGCATGTACAAACAAAACTATACAACACAAATGAACACCCAGAACTGGACGAGACAACGCGCGAGTGGATTCTCGGTGCCTCGGTACCGCTGATGAGGAGCGTCAAGACGCGTTTGGCCGGCGACGCGGCTGACCAGGAGGTTATTGACAAGGAGGTTCAGGAGCATGTTGATGGGATTCTGGAATCGTATAACGAAGGTTTGGTGGTTCATGGGGCGATGGGTGTTGTTCTTGCGAAGTTGCCGGAGTAATGATGCTGAGAAAAACCCTAACCCCAGCTTGGTAATAAATTTTAGAAATGACAGAATACCTGTGGCCAAATCTGTCGGCAGTAGAAAATTTTATTGTATATTGTATGAGACACAGAGTACAAAGTGAACACATGCTACCCCCTTTGGGGAAGCTTCTCAAACACACGGCGGAAAATTTCGCGGCTCTTGTAAAAATTGACAACTCTAAGCCTTTCATTGTCCAAATGTGCATGGTCGCTAGCTTGGCCGCAGGGCAGGTTGGCTGCCGGTGCCGAAAACTCCTTTTCCAGAAAGCGAATCGTGGGAATGGAACCTCCCTCGCGAATATACAGAGGTCCGACTGGCAGATTTCCTCCCCGAGACGGTGATTGAGACGTGGAAGAGACATTTCTTTGTGTGGGTGTATTTTGGGATGTATTCTGTGTGGAAAGAGGATCAGATGTTGATGCAGCGGAAGGCGATGTGGACAGGTCATGGTCGCTGTTATGTTCTTCATTTGCGAGCCCATTACTCGACGTGCTATTGGTCAGCGTCGACGAAGTTGGCACCGTGGTTGTGTTGGAGGTGCTTTGCTTTCGAAACGCCCTTGTCTTCGACGATGTTGTGGATGATGAGATAATACGATCGATGTGAGATGCCACGCTGTCGTTGGAATCGGTCCGGTACAATTCAGAACGGACAGGTAAATTGCCTGTTTTTGATGTAGCTAATGGCAAGCCGTGCCTCTTACTATCAACATCTCGTGCCCACGCCGCCGAAATAGCTTCTGATAGCGCCCCAAATATCTCATTATCCGGGTCACCCAGCCACGGATCCGACTTGCCCGTGATTTCAATCGTGAGCTCGTTCTGCGATTCCAGCAGATCAAACTGTTCTTGTGCAAAAATCGTCAAAGCCGATGCAATATCGTCTGCGTTTTGGTTGGGCACAATTCTCACGGATATACTGGCCTTGGCCCGGCGATATATCGTTGTCCCTGAATTTTTGTTATTGGGAACTTCGACAGAATGAACCGTCAGCGATGGCTCTCGCCATCGGTACATTAACGACTTGGTGAATGCATCGCGATCTGCAATCTCAGGGTGTAGCGGAAGAAGCGCGGCCGCGATGGCCTCGTATCTCTCTTCTTCTGCCTTTGTCAATTTTGGTACATTGTCGTAGAAACCAGGAAAGTTGATGCGGCCTTTACGCCCAGCCAGTGTCGACAGAAGAAGAGATAAATCCTTGAGTGGCTCGTCTAGTAGAGCACTCCCGTCAATGCCACTGTGGAGATCGGGATGATCGCTGGTAACAATCAGGTTAGCATGCACCACGCCGCGGAGGCCGTATGTTAAGCACGGAATATGATCGTCCAGCCAGTAACTGTTTGCGAGCAGGATCCAATCCACGTCTCCAATCAAATCCTTGTTTTCGCGCACTACTGTTTGAAAGCCCTGCGATCCCGACTCTTCTTCTCCCTCTATCAAGAAGACGACATCGCAGTCAAGAGCTTTGCGCCTGACAAGATCAGCGGCTGCATATAAAGCTGCCAAAATGGGACCTTTGTTATCAGAGACTCCTCGACCATACAAGAACCCATCAACGGAGCTGAGTTGGAAGGGGTCTGTTCTCCATTTTGCCCTATTCGTATCAGCGCCAACAATGTCGTAATGTCCATAGAAGAGAAGAGTTTTAACGTCTGATCCCGGTGAGGATGCCGAAAACCTCGCGTAAACGACCGGGTTAGTGTCATTCCCGGAAGTCAACAGCTTGGCTTTTGCGCCTAGATAGGCACAGTGACGGCGGAGAAAAGCAGCGCCTTGGTTACAATCAACCGAGAACTTTGGGCTTGAGGAGATTGTCCTGTAAGAAACGAATTTTGCCAGAGTATTAAGCATTTCATCTTTACTTTGTCAGTCGTAGCTTTTGCCAATAAAAAAGAAAGAAAAGCTCACCATTGCCAATTGGCTGGTTTTCTGTCTTTTCTGGATGCCCAGTTAGATCCCAAATGGCAACAGTATTGTCGTTTCCACCAGTAGCATAGATACGGCGGTTTCGAAAAAATCCGGCAGCCGAGGCGAGCATTGTGCCTTCATGCGCCTTCCAAGTCCCAATCTCCTCGAAATTGGAATTAAATTTCTGCCTCGTCAGTTATGGCTCTGCATCAACCTTACTCCTTCCTCCTTTTTTTTTTTTTTACATACCTTGACGACACCGTGGGAGTCACCCCCAATGGCAATACCTTTAATGATATCAATTGCCCAAAGGTCACCGCGATATTCAGTTATTTGCTTGACAAGCTGCTGCGAATCTAGATTCCAGATATTGAGTGCACCACCGGCCAGACCGCAGTATAATAAAGGCCCTTCTACCGCTAGAGACAAGACAGCATCGCTGCCGTTGTTCAATTTGGCCAATTGAATAGGAGCTCCATTTTCCTCCTTGCTAAGGCGCCATAACTTCACAGAACCATCTCCGGACCCGGTAAGTAGTACTTCTTCAGATGGCGCAGACTCTACTAATCCACGGACCAGAATCATCGAATAGACATAGCCGTGATGGGAGAACAGCTTGTGATGGTCACGCTTGAACGTCAGTGCCTTGCCGCCATGGCTGGCGGGGCTTTGGCTGGCAGATTCTTCTGATCGTGGGTTAATGCTGCCCCCAGGGCCGCACGAATCAAAAAATCGATGCCTCAGTTTGGAGGGATGCCTCGTCACTGTAGCAACATCCTCCGTTGATAAATTGCACCACTGTGGATTTCTGGTTAGTCACCAGAGATTTGCAGGAATGATCGAGTACCGTACCTGCAAACTAGTATTCTGCCCACCGCAGAAAAGGGTGTTGAGATCCCGAGAATACACAACGGCAAAGATGTCTCCAACATCATGGTATGAGTGGATAGAGTACACCCTATCAAAGGTAGCGGTAGACCAGACCTAGAGCAAATGTTTAGTGCAACCCTCACAAAAGTACAGGAAGGGCACTAGTAAAATACGTTCACCACGGAGTCTCCACCACTGGAGAAGAGCAAAGTTCCGTCATCCGAGAGGAACAGCCCCAGGACACTCTCCTCATGAGCACGGATGGACAGAGCCAGTTCGTATGTGTCCAGAGACCAGGCCTGTTATGTGTTTTAGTATATGCCAGTAGATCATCAGTCACGGAGAATACACACCACTATGTCACCGCCTTGCAAGCCGGCAAAAACAAAATCTTCATCCAGTGCCAAAGCCAGGATGGAGCGGGATGCCTGCACTCGATGGCCGATGGCACAGTCATTCTGCATGCTCAACT
Source organism: Talaromyces sp. R2412 (assembly GCA_023626135.1). Taxonomy (NCBI): domain Eukaryota; kingdom Fungi; phylum Ascomycota; class Eurotiomycetes; order Eurotiales; family Trichocomaceae; genus Talaromyces; species Talaromyces sp. R2412. The sequence goes on along the minus strand of JAMAGK010000021.1, from coordinate 460,870 downwards.
GTGATGGAAAAGACTTTGGATGCTCCCCCGAGGTATTGTTGGGTGACAGAGACAGGGGCGACTCATTGTCTGAAGAATCATCTAAAGCACCTGAATCGGGATGCATCGTGCGGCAGTTGCCGCGGACAGAGTTAGCACGGAGCAATTCGGAGGAATTGAAGCAAAATAAAGATGCTTAATCTCAATTAACATCCAAGCAAAGCCGACGGAGAAGCAGTGAGAAGAAGAGATGCAAGATGGAAGATGCAAAAACAGCAGGAAACAGCAGCGAATGGTGCAAGACGCCTGCGCAAGATGATTGGCCAGGCTGGCTGCCCCACCCGCTCTTTCCTTGGGAAGTCGAAAGTGTGGCTAGTGCAGACATGTGGCGGTGCAGTAAGGCGTCGCATTCTTGTCGACATCACTCTTCTTGCTTCTTTGAACTTCAATAATAATAATGTCAACTCACCTCGGAGCAAAGGCATGGCCTGTTTCGATTTCTTCAGGCTGTGCGGAGGCCTGTTGGATCACTCGGTCAGTTCGGGCCAGGTGTGTTCAAGTGATGATGACAAGGGGCGGTGAGGATGTAATATGAGTTTAACCTCTACGGTTCAAGAGACGCGCAGGAACTCGACTTGCAGGCTAGGGAGAAACGCGACAGGAAAGTGAAGTGGAAGCAACGCAAAGAAAAAAAGGGGAGCAAAGGAAGCAAAAGTCGACTTGCCTGGAGTGGCAGCAAAGGCGTGCTACAGGAGGCGTCGCAGGGGCCATGATTAAAAGCTGCCAGAAAGGAACAACAGACTACTGGATTTGGACGATGATGCCATCTACCTGGAAATGGTGACATTCAAGGGAGAAGCAAGAATGAATGATCGCATTTTTTTTTTTAAAAAAAGAAACAAACAAACGGCGATGTTGCTTTTTCTCGGATTAACCAGATTGGCATTCGGGATTATCATTGCTTGTTGGGGCTTATCGCGATCGCGACGTATCAACTAATAATCAGAACTGGTCCTCACCTGGCCAGACCTTTGTTCAATCAATCAATACAAATATCAAGATTGAAATTCCTGCAGGCAGTGTCGAAACTCGTGTACCCAAGCACGCATCCATCATTTATCTTGTTCTTTAGCTACACGGTGGAACATTGATGAATCAGGCGCCCATCGTCGGGTATAGATGACTCATAGAATGATATCGAGAGAACATCAATTGATATCAATTCTATTGTAGTACTAAAATCTCTCATCATTGCAAATGCATGTCGATAGGATAGCTGAGAAAATACATTATTATCAACAACATTTCAAACCTGTTGGTCTGCTGCAGTCTTTGAAATGATTAACCAGGGTGAAAGCTATTATCACAGCACAGTATCCTGTAGGTCGCTGAACATCATTGAAGTCCAATTTCTTGTCCGTAGAAGCTAAGAATCCCTCAAACTGCTAATGCATGGCTGTTAAGATCCGTCACAGTCGCCATGCAGCATGACATGGACTAGCAGATGTATGTGTACCTGATGCGTCATGCTACATATCGCGGGGTTCTCCGGGTGCGATGTTTTCTCTCTTTCTTAGAAGGTACATGCACTTTGTATGCATTTTGCGTGTGGTGACATGTACCTGTGGCGCAGCACAGCACCAGCCACAGCAGCGGGACCGCCGAGCCAATCGCAGGGGCGCCACACCGCCCTGAGCGACTCTCTGCTGCCTGCCTGGCGCTGGCTGCCCACTGCTCACTCACTGCTCACCAGTTGGTGAGAGGAGCGTAGCGTAGTACGCACTACTACGCTCAGGGCGATAAACGCTCGCAAATCACATCGACATAGGCCGCAAGCCCGCTTCACTTTGCGCCGGTTTTTCCCCCCTGCAATCATCGTGCGACAACGCAGGTCCCCCCACATCGCGACCTGGCCGCCGCATTTCTACCTGAACTGGTCGCCTCGACTTGGGACTTCACCTGAAGTAAAAATACTTTTTTTATTGTTTCATGGCCATGCGACCAGTGCCCATGGTTGTTAACATTGTCGCAGGGCTCTCAGTCAGTTCCTTGCTCGCTTTGCGTCGGACTACGCCTTGCGCTGCATGTTAAATGTACCCCCCAGCCACCTCGCTGGGCCCTCAAATCAGCTTCTCACTGCATAAAGGGTACTTTGTCTACCGTTTTTACAGTATCGCGATATTGAGGAAATAAACGCATGTGGAGTGCATCGCCAATAGAACTACAGCCTCAACATTCTTCGGCCTAGAGCCGACGGACGACCGCAACTATGGCGGCGGTGCGGGAAACTATAGCCGTGGTGGACAAGTCGGGGAAGATGGTTACGACGGTGAGTGTAGTTATGTAAATTGTTTTGGAAGTTCGTATAAGGCTGACTGCCTGGTCGGTATAGAGCAAGCATCTTTTCAGCGTCTTCAAAGAAGCGCGCAACGCATATCGCGAACGCAAGGCCGAAATTCAAGCCTCTAAACAGGCCGAGAAGCAAGCTCAGATCGCCGAACAAGAAGCCCGTCGGGCCCTCGCCAAGTACACCATTGACGATCAACGTTCAGTCGCTTCGTCCAGACAAACCGGAAGGTCCAGGCGCCCTCATGGAGATCGGCCACGGGGCCTACATTATGAACAAGACCTGTCCAATGCTCCTCCCACACATCACCGGGCCAGATCTCTTCGCGAGGTTGGACGGCGCCACACATCTCACGAGTTGAGTGTCAAGCAACCGATACCGGTGGCTACACGCTCTCGGTCTGCCGCTCATGTTGATATGGACCTTGCCTATGGTGAAGCTCATCCGTCGGCTTTGGAACGGTACAAGCCTGCTGACGAGGAAGAGCTCAACGGTCTTGTCGCCAAGGCCAAGTTCTTGCTCGAGGAGGCCGACTGCGTCCAGCACACAGCCACGGCCACTATGACGCACCTGCAAAAAAATCCCGATGCAATGGCTGCAGTCGCTCTCACGCTGGCTGAGATTAGCAATGTCGCCTCCAAGATGGCACCGGGAATTTTGGCAAGCATGAAAACCAGTGCCCCGGCTGTTTTTGCGCTGCTGTCGAGTCCGCAATTTCTCATCGCTGCCGGAGTCGGCGTCGGCGTCACAATCGTCATGTTTGGAGGCTACAAAATCATCAAGAAACTCACCGCGGCACCTACAGTCGAGCCTGGGATGTCTGGTGCTCTTCCAAGGGAGCCGACGGCCAGCGCAGATGAGTTGCTAGAGCTGCAGAGTCAGCATATAAGCCGGGTAGAAGTGTGGCGCCGTGGGGTCGCTGACTGGGAAGCAGACAGTGTTGGGTCCACAGTTGATGGAGAGTTTATCACTCCCACGGCGGCGATGATGTCTGGCTTGGACCTGTCAAATCCAGACATTATACGCCAGGGGGGCGTCGACGTAGACGAAAAGTCGACTGCATCGTCCCGGCGCTCGAGACAGTCGGGGCGCTCACGGCAGTCATCCCGGAGGACACGAAATGCCGGCTCGAGTCGCCAGTCAACCGTCCTCGAGTCCAAGAAAGAAAAAGAGAAACCGAAACGGTCCAGTCGTTTACGGATGATGTTTACTGCTTGATACTTTTTGGGTTTCTGAGCGTTTAAGAGTTTTCACTATTGCATTGCATTATGGAGTTTTTCTACACAGCGTCGCTTGCAGTTGTTATTCAGGCGAATATTTTATACATAACTCTCCTATTCAGTCATGACTTTTTACGACCATGCCTGTGATATTTCAGACATACCTTGTTCATACTTGCGACCTTTGATACATACAAGCACAATACATAGATTATTTCTTTTACCATCTATCAGTTGATAAGCTCCACCGCTGTTTTATTACCCCCCTCTCTGACCTTGACATCATGCACAGCTTCTTCTCTAATAACGCACTGATACTCAGCGAACTTTCGAGCGGGCGTGCCAGCCGCAAAAATCTCATCGAGTTCTTCCAACGAGCGCCCTTTCATTTCGGGCATGAAGAAGAAAAAGAAGCCGACGCAGAGGACATTCGAAGCTGCCCAGATGTAGCCATATTTGGCGCCCTACATTTTGTCAACACCACAGACACACATGCAATTTTAGAAAGAGAAGAGATTTATTCACCCAGCTCAAATTGGTCGGGTTGATAAAATACGGCGCAGTGAAACTCGTCAGCCACGCAAGGATATACCCCAAACTGGTCGCCGACCCAACAGTCCAAGCACGCAATCTCGAACTGACCAACTCAGTTGCCACGGGGTAGCTCGCGGCGCCGACGCAGCCATTGTAAAAAAACATGAAGACGGCCGTGGACGCAACGATAACGAGCCCATTTGCTGAGCTCCCACTGGTCTGCACGGACGCCGCGATGGCGCTGGCCAGTTGGCACAGGGCACACGCGACAGCGCCCAACATCAGGATTGAGCGGCGGCCGAAGATGTGGCGGATGGCGTACATGCCGACGTTGACGCCGAGGAAGCCGAAGCAGGTGTTCATGATGGAGAACTGAAAGGCCTTGGTGATGCCCGCGATGGTGAAGAAGTACGTCTGATATCCGATCAGGAACCACACGCCTGACGCCGTTTGGCAGGCGATCATGCCATAGCAAAGCAGCGTGCGGCGGAGATCGGAGCCTATTTGCATTTTAGCACATGGTTATGTCGGCAATAAAAAGAGAGATGATATACCTCGAAACATGTCCAGAAAAGCAACGCTTTTCGCTATGGCCTGCTCTTCCTGCACGCCTCTCGCCATCTCAACCCACTCAACCTCAAAAGCGCTACTATCAACCGCATTCCCACGAATCCGCTGCAGGGATTCTCGAGCATCCGCCTCTCTACCTCGATGCAGCAACCAGCGGGGCGACTCGGGCACAAAAATGAGCGCGATAGACAAAAAAGCCGGCACTATAAACAAGCATCCAATCGGAATCTGATATGCGCTTCTATCCATGCGTTTCTGCGTGTAATTGTCCACCACGGAGCCCAGCACAGAGCCGATATTAACCCAATACGCAAACAGCGCGACCATCACGCCACGCAAGTGCGGCGGCGCGGCTTCGGAGGTGTACACGTTGGAAAAAGTGACGAAGAATCCGTTGGCGAATCCTAGCAGTATACGGCCAAAGTATAGCACCCCTTTGCTAGTTGTCCCGATCTGGATGCCGCACGCGGCTGCGTTCACGATACAAGCCAGCCAGAGCGCGGGTTTGCGGCCGAGATATGAGGCGAACAGGCCAGCTACGAGCGAGGAGACGAAGGAGCCGAGGGTGAGGAGAGAGGTGATGAGTTGTTGGACGGTGCTCTGCCCAGTAGTCAAGTTAAGTATATGCCAAACAACTTTTTGTCGAAGATGCATACGTCAATGCCATACCCCAGCGAACTGCTGGGATCTTCATACCCAAAAACGGCCAGAAAGCCAGGCATTGCTTGGAGAGCACCGATGGCTGAAGTGTCAAACCCGTACTGCATGTTGGCCGTGGCTACGATGCAGCAAAGCAGCAGGCATCGCCGGTGCGCCCATAGCGAACCAGCAGCACGCTCTGTGGGCATTGGTTAATGATATTCTTCTATCTGTAGAAGATAGAAAGCACAGTTTCAGTGGGAATAAATGTTTGCAAATACAACCTGACCAAGTCAACGGCCGTGTTGTTATAATCATGTTATTATCAGCAAGGCAACTCCCCCTCTACTGTAGTGGGGAAACACAACAAACTCAGATCCAGAAAGCCCAAGGTAAACCTAAATAAATTGTTCTTCGATTCATTCATCCGCAAAATCTCAATAATGTTGCGTATTTACAGAGGCCATACCCCACAGGAAAAAAAGTTTGGCCCCGCAAAATCAGGAGAGAGATCGGGGAAACCCCCCATAACTTCCCTAATTCGGTAATTTTAGAGTCACAGCGGTCACTTGGTGGGGCTACTATCATCTCTCTACGTGCTCATCTACTCAAAATCTAGTCATTCTGACTCAGTCACTTGTGGGGGTGATGCGTTCAATTACTAATGCAATGCCTGGCTTCGATACGAAGTACTGAGTGGTAGCAATCTGCTGGGCATCCTAGATGAGTAGTATAAGCCCCACGGTCTTGATCAGCTCGACATCTCGTCCCCACAAAGCCATGTGCAGCTTATTTTGCGGGGTATATTCCTTAAAATAAAGATTTCAGACAGACTATTTCGCTCGTAGTAAAAATAGATGCCCGTTGTTCGATATCTTGCTGTCCAAGAAAACAAATCATGAATCATTGACAGGGATGCTTTGGCTCTTCCGTTGACCGTCACTGTAATCCAATTCTTCTTTAGAATTATCCTTATCATGCTCTTCGAGAAGCTGGGCGAGATTCTCGCTCTGGCGCAGCTGCAACGCGCAGTCACCGATGTTGGCACAATCAATATCTTGACAGCGTTAGCTGTGGGAGCTTTGGTCTTACTAGCAGCAGACTACTCATGGATGCTTTATCTGCATTTCAAAATGGTCAGTTTGAGTGACGTTAAGATCAGCCTGAGAATTAAAACTAATAATACAGGACACAGCCCCCCGGACCGCTTCCCTTGCCCATTATCGGAAACACACATCTCCTGCCAGACAACAAACCATGGATATACTTTGAGCAGCTATCCAAGGAATACAACGCACCGCTTATAACTTTCTGGATTGGCCATAACCCAACCGTCTGGATCTGCGATGCCTGGTCAGCCAGCGAACTACTCGATAAGCGCGCCGGCATCTACGCATCACGCCCACGCATGGTGGTATTTGGCGAGCTGGGCACAGGGCAAAACAATCTGGTGACAATGTACTACGGCGACCGGTGGCGTCTGCATCGCAAGCTGACGCACATGGGTGTCGGACTGCAGCAGGTGCGCGGGTATCGTAGTCTACAAAACGATGAGAGCAAGGTGGTAGCTTTGGGTCTGCTCGAGGCACCGCAAGACTATGTTAAGCATTTTGAGCGGTATGCGGCCAGTGTAGTTTCCATCATTGGCTTTGGGCGGCGAATTGCCAGTTTTGCGGATCCGATTATCACTGAGGTTATTGCGGTCATGCAACTTGCGGCGGACTTGAATGTGCCGGGAAAGAAGTTTCCCATGCTGATGGAGACATTTCCTTGTATGGCTTTACCTTCAGCTTATGCATCCAGTGTGCTAATATGTAACAGTTTTGGCCAAATTCCCCACCCAGATTGCACCGTGGAAACACGGCTTGGGAAGACGAGGCCGCGGACACCAATTCTTCTACGCATTGGCCAAAGAAGCCGCCTCCAACCCTAACCAGCAACAATGCTACTCTCGCAAAATCTTTGACGAAGCACCAAAATGCAACCTTGCCCAGGAGGAAATTGCGTCGTTGTCCGGAAACCTGTTTGGGGCAGGCAGTGATACGTCCAGCTCGACACTGATCACTTTTGTGCTCGCATGCTGCGCGTTTCCCGAGGTGCTGCCCAAAGCGTGGGAGGAATTGGATCGGGTAGTTGGCCATCACCGGAGTCCGACGTTTGATGATGAGCCGAATTTGCCGTATGTCAAGGCATTTGTCAAGGAGGTGTTGAGATGGCGGTCTGTCGCCATCATTGGCGGCCAGCCGCATGCTCCGACGCAGGATGACCATTACAAAGTATAATATACCTTATTTCAGTGTTTTTCGTTTCTAAACAAATCAAGGTCTAACTGGATACAGGGATGGCTGATTCCGAAAAACACCTGGGTTCAAGGCAACGTCTGGGCAATCCATCACCACGAACGCGAGTTCCCTGACCCGGACCGCTTCGTTCCAGAGCGCTATCTCAAGGATAACGAGGAATGGTCACGACCGTTTCCCGGCGAGCGCGGATATATGACTTTTGGCTGGGGGCGTCGCGTGTGTAGTGGACAGGGACTCGCCGAGCAAGGCACGTTTATCACTATTGCGCGGTTGCTATGGGGGTTTCGCATTGAGAAGGCGCTGGATGAAAAGGGCGAGGAGATTCCGGTGGATATTTTCGACTATACGTGAGCTTTTTTAACTCTATCTACTTGAAACTTTACTAGTATGCTAAATTAGTCTAGAAATGGACTGAACATGCGACCAAGTCCGTTCGAATGTCGCATCTCGCCTCGTAGCCGAGATATACAAGCGACAATTGAGCGCGAGGGCAAACAGGCACTGCAGGACTTGGCTCAGTATGACGGCGAGACAAAATACCAAATGAGCCATTTCCGGTAGAGATCGTGGAATTAAAACGGTTGACCAGAGATTGTCAAGGTGTTATTCAATGTTCAAATGTTCCAGCGTTAGGGTTACACATGTAGCAACCCGCCATGCGCCAGATATCTGTCGGTTGCGAAATATATGAGACTCTTGGCGCAGTTTTCGCAAAAAACGTCGACGCCCACAATTTACTCTCAAATTTCAATATATTTTAATAGAATTAAATTTGCATATAATTCATTCCCTAAATATCTTATTTTTCAAATTTCTTTAAATTTTATGAAAAATTGACAGAGTAATCGATAGTTAAAGTTAAAATTACAAAAATTATCAACGCCCACAAAATTTTCTCATAACTTTCTCAATTTTCAATATTTTTATTCGAAATTTGGATATATAATTATTTATATATCTATCTATCTATATACACATTTTTAAAGGTTCATTTAAATAAACAAATAAAGTAGAAGGCGTTGAAAATTGGAGTTAAAAACGCCAAGAGTCTCGTATATTTTGCAACCGACAGATCGTTTGCCAAGCTTTAAAGCTGAGTCATGGGCTGGTTGCCTTAAACTATACGTAGATGTTGGAGCAACTTAAAAGATCCTGATCATGAGTCCTTTAAAAATCGTGGACTTTTAATCGGCTCCTGATTGAATTGTTGTCAATTATTCTAGCGTTAGAACTTTCGGCTAGAGCGACGATTGTCGTTAAGTATGACTTTCCAGATAGGTCAACAGGCACGCTTGCCTCTGAATGTTGTCATCATTGGGTATGGGCAATTAGTAATCGCTTTGAGAATTGTATAGGACTGACCCGCTGTAGTGGAGGTATTTGAATACTGCTATTAAGCTCTCTTTAGTAAATTTCTAAGACGTATATTTCAGGCATTGGAGGAATTGCTGCCGCTGTCAGCCTTGGCCGTCGTGGACACCATGTTGTCGTCCTCGAGGCGGCGCCAAAGGTATACAATTTGTCCACCGCTACGCCGGAAAGGCATTAAAGAAAAGTGACAAGCTAACATGTCCCTCTAGTTGGCAGAAGTCGGCGCGGGTATTCAAATATCACCTAATATGGGCAGACTGCTCGATCGTAAGTCGGCCCATTCACATTTACAAGTCAAAGCTGAGAGTTACACAGGATGGCAAGTTCCATTCCACGACAAGGAAACCGTTCTCCAACAGATTGACGTGCGAAGATGGCAAAACGGACAATTACTTTCATCTACCAAATGCGAGTCCGTCTTTGGCAAACCCTCAATCATCCACCGCGCAGACCTGCACAATGCACTGCTCGAAACAGCACTCTCGTTTGAGAATGTGACGCTACGCGTCAACTCGGTCGTCACCGATGTCGATTTTGACACGCCCGAAGTCTTTCTTTCGGATGGCTCGCGCATCCGGGGAGACGTTGTGCTGGCCGCAGACGGAATAAAATCTACTATCCGATCAAAGCTGTTGCAGGACAAGACGCTGCGAGTAGCGCCCACAGGCGACGCTGCATATCGCTTTATTCTATCGCGAAAGCAGATGCTGGCTAACAATCTTCTCAAAAAACTCGTCGATCAGCCGCTCGCGACGCGATGGATTGGACCTGGCCGGCATATCGTTGGGTATCCCCTTCGAAACCACGAGCTGTATAACGTGGTTCTCGTGCATCCGGATCGAGGCACGGTCGACGACCAGTGGACGACCAAGGGCTCGAAGCAGGATATGGTGGATGACTTTGTCGGGTGGGAGGAGCACGTCCGCCAGCTCATTGCCAGCGTTTATGGCGACGAAGTGATGGTGTGGAAGCTCAATCTATACCCTCCATTAAAGACATGGGTCCGCGGGTCGGTGGCTCTTTTGGGCGATGCGTGCCATCCAATGCTGTCAGTCTTGTTTTCTATCCACTACACATACTCCGTACGTCTAACAAACAGTATACAGTCCGTATGTCGCCCAAGGAGCAGCCCAAGCCGTCGAAGACGCCGGGGCTCTAGGGGCTATTCTCTCCTCGCTCTCCACGCGCGACGAGATCCCGCAGGCATTGAAGGTCTACGAGCGTTCGCGAAAGCAGCACGCCGAGAAAGTCCAGCAGTCTAGCGACCAGAACCAGATCGTGCTGCATCTACCAGACGGGCCTGAGCAAGAATCGCGAGACGAGCTTTTCCGGCTGGCGATGCAAGGTGGGAGCACACCAGACCGCTGGACTGATAACAATACGCGCACAAATGTCTGGGGGCATGATGCGGAGGAGGCGGCGCTGAAAGCGTGGGATGTACATTTTAAGCTTTGGATTGAGGCAATTGCTGATATCAATTAATCTACAATGTAATTTCGAACATAGAGGCGATTGAGTCTCAGTCATTTGATATTGATGTCGTGCAGATGTCTGGTTGGCGGGAGTATATCTACGTCCTCTCCTAACATTAAAAGCACCGACTATGGCAACCAACTGGCTAGAGTACGTGTTAAATGATCCTTCTTAGCTAGCTTCAATGCTATATACATATCAACAATTCACCAATTAAATTATTTATCAAAATTTCCAAAAGTCGCCGCCCCCGGACTAACAACCGCCCGCGATTGCCACAATACCGACGTCATTAATAATCTTGTCCCCGCTGGAGGGGCAAAAGTAAAAAATTTGACAGGAAGAAGAAGAAAAAATGAAGCGAAGGACGCGTGGAGTGGGCACCGGGCTGTCAGATCTTTATTTCTAACTCAATAATACACTTATTAAGTATGGAACGTATTTCCAAGTCCACGTTGAATCAGTTGCTTGATATTTTCAGACTCCACTGTGGCTCTGACATCATGGACCCTGGTGGAGAGTCGCAGCAACTGCGTATTTCTAATAGTCTCCGATGTTGATTTCTTCTTCCTTGCAACTTGGAATCTATAAAGGCTTCATGCTCCTTGCCCATTTCCCCTTTTTGGACTCTGGCTGCATGCGCTCTGCCAATCATTCTGTCGCAAATTCTGTTGCTCCTGCGGGGTTCTGACCATTCGCGCGCCACTATCGCAGATAAATACTACGGCCCTCCAGTGGCATCTGGAACATCGAATTTGACATCTACTTGAACATTATTGAATTGATCACCATGTCTGCCCCCCGCGATAATGTGCCCGACATGCCCGTCGAGCCCGCCAAGGGCATCTCGTACTTTACGCCGGCGCAAAGCCCTCCAGCAGGCACTGCTGCTGTGCCTCAGTCAGACGGAGCGCCAATTCCCAAATTGTTCAAACCGTTGAAAATTCGCGGCGTCGAATTTCACAACCGGATTGGAGTATGAACCCCCTTTTGCCGTTCTGCGGATTTTTGTCTAACAAGCTACACGCGCAGCTATCCCCTCTTTGCCAGTACTCGGCCCAGGACGGCCATATGACCGACTGGCACCTCGCCCATCTTGGAGGTATTGCCCAGCGCGGTCCGAGTTTCCTGACGGTCGAAGCCACTGGAGTCACCGCTCAGGGCCGCATTTCGCCTTTCGATGTCGGCATGTGGAAGGACTCGCAGATTGAGCCGCTGCGCCGTGTCGTCGAGTTCGTCCACAGCCAGAACCAGATCATCGGCATCCAGCTCGCACACGCCGGCCGCAAGGCGAGCACAGTGCCCCCCTGGCTGTCCATGGGAGATCTGGCCACTGTCAAGTCTGGTGGATGGCCCGACGACTGCATTGGCCCCAGCGATATCCCATTTGCCGCCCGCTTCCCCCAGCCCAAGGCGATGACGATCCAGGATATTGCCGATTTCAAGCAGGCCTGGGCCGCCGCAACCAAGCGCGCCGTCCAGGCCGGCGTCGATTTCGTTGAGATTCACAATGCTCACGGATATCTGCTGTCTTCGTTCCTGTCTCCGCAGAGCAACAACCGAACAGACGAGTATGGCGGCAGCTTCGAAAACCGGACTCGTCTGACTCTTGAAATTGCGCAGATCACGCGTGAGGTTGTCGGGCCAAACATGCCCGTTTTCCTGCGAGTCTCTGCAACTGAATGGCTGGAACAAGTCATGCCCGACGCGCCCAGCTGGAGAGCCGAGGACACTGTTCGTCTGGCTCAGCTGCTGGCCGAGCAGGGCGCCGTGGACTTGATCGATATCAGTTCGGGTGGCAACAACGAGGCACAAAAGATCACCGCCGGCCCGGCCTTCCAGTCTCCCTTTGCTGTGCAAGTGAAAAAGGCCGTTGGCGATAAGCTGCTTGTCGGCTCGGTCGGTATGATCAACTCGGGCACTTTAGCCAACAAACTGCTTGAGGAAGATGGGCTAGACTTTGTACTCGTCGGCCGCGGCTTTCAGAAGAACCCAAGCCTAGTCTGGTCATGGGCTGAAGAGCTCAACCTGGAGATCACTATGGCCCACCAGATACGCTGGGGTTTCGCTCATCGTGGAAACACGAAATACCTGCCCAAGCACTCGACCAAGATTTGATTTGGTCTGTTCGTTGCATGTTGAGATAGAGCAGTCACTGTTAGATACACATACATAATCCTACTTTAGATTATTATCCGTGTCTCTTGGGGATTCACTAGCATAGATACGACATGTTTAGTAATCACTACATAATTCCAGGCATTAGTTTGTCCACAAACCGTTCAAATAAATATGTGAGCAGTTCGTATACTTGCGTGTGTGATTGGCTGGAACCTCGGCTGTCGGCGCTCATCTTGCACTACGTAATTTGCTACTACTCTCACAACAACTTCTACTACCACTCTATGTTGTTATAATTTATTCATAGAACAAAAAACTCATCTCGATTTATGAGAAAAACGGCTGATGGGTTCACTATTTCCACGGACATAATTCATGAATACACACGCACTATCTTGTTTAGGCTAGGATACTGTAGTACATTTCGGTCCCGAGAGGTGGCCATAAAAACTGTCCGTGGCCGGAGATATTCGAAAACTTCCCCCCTATTCCGCGTCAAGTTAGACAGTTTACAGTCCTAGCACACTTTTTTTCAACTAACAAGATAACTAACTATTAACAGCTGAGGATCAATTTGAAGGGACCACTCTTCGACGCTCCGAGCTCATATCCCCGTTGCAACAATAGTGGTTGATGAGAACTCGTTGAAAATCCTATACATTGATACCCAGGCATATTTACGGCTGGCCAGTTATTGACGAATAGTCAATTTTATCACTCAACCGATGCAGTAGACAAATTTGATTCGTCGCATCACTCGAAAATGGCGTCGTGGACGCTCATCGCAATTGTTGCCGCGGTGCTGCTGACGACTTTCAAGCCAGCTCAAGCCATTTACGGCTCTTCTATTTTGACGGTTGTTTCTGCTGTATTGGCATCATGGGTCCTTCGATTCATATACAGCGCTGTGCTGTATCCCACTTTGTTCACCCCGCTCAAACATATCCCTACGCCGCCGGTAAGTCAAGACCAAAAGGAAAGAAAAGAAAAGAGAAGAGAATGTGAAGTTTTAACGAAAAACAGAACCGTTCATGGATCTCAGGCAGCGCTGACGGCCTCGCCCTGAAATTCCCCATCGAAATGGCCCGCCAATGGACCAAGACAGTGCCAAACAACGGGCTGATTCGATACTATGTCATTGGCAACCTGGAACGCGTGATTGTGGTCTCGCCCAAGGCCATATCGGACCTGTTAGTGAGCAAGAGCTACGACTTTGTACGGCCGGAGATTTCAGCCATCCAGCTGGGCACGGTCACCGGGGAGGGCTTGTTGGTTGCGGAGGGGGACGTCCATAGGGTATGTCATAATTTTTTACAAATAAAAAGTTAGATGAATGCTAACACCCATGCAGGCCCAGCGAAAAAGTCTAATGCCATCATTCTCGTACAGACATATCAAAGACTTGTATCCAATATTCTGGAGCAAAGCCATCGAGATGACTGACGAGATTGAAAAGACCCTGCCAGCAAAGAACTTCACCATCCAGGTCGGCAACTGGGCTAGCAGGGCAATGCTGGATATTATCGGTTTAGCCGGCATGGACTATGACCTCAATTCAGTGCAGGACCCAAACAACGAACTTTCGCGACACTACTCGAAGCTGCTGACGCCGCCCACGGGGGCCCAGCGCCTCGTTGCTATTCTCTGTCTGTTTGTAGTCGGCTTCAAGTGGTACTTTCGCGTCCCGACTACATATGCCAGAACCGTCATGACTTCGGTGCAGTACATCCGCGACGTGACCAAGAAAATTATCCGAGACAAGCAAGCCAAACTAGAGCGCAAGGAAGATATTGGCGTGGATATCTTGTCTGTCGCCATGCGCAGCGGCAATTTCTCAGACGAGAATCTCGTGGATCAGGTCATGACTTTTCTCGCCGCGGGCCACGAAACCACCTCATCGGCCTTCCAATTCGCCGTATACGCGCTGGGCAAGCATCCAGAGATACAAACTCGGCTGCGCGACGAAGTTTCCAAGAACCTGCCGGCCTCTTCTTTTCTTCACAACAGCAAAGCAGATGGAAAGGAACACGAAAAGGAGCCGATTCCGGCAGCAGCCATTGACAAGAATTTCCCGTATCTCACTGCATTCCTGAGCGAGGTTCTCCGTTTCTATCCCTCCGTGCCATTCACGGCACGCGAAGCTGCGCGCGACACGACGCTTGCTGGCCAACATATACCCAAGGGTACCAACATTCTAGTCGCGCCGGACATTATCAACAAAGACGAAGACTTTTGGGGCGCGGACGCACATGTTTTCAATCCAGAGCGCTGGCTCGGCAGTGGCGATGATGCTGAAGAAGAAGATGTTGATGATGTTGCTACGCGGCGAAGCACCGGCGGTGCAAGCAGTAATTATGCGTACAGCACGTTTATTCACGGCCCACGCAGCTGCATCGGGCAGGGGTTTGCGCGTGCCGAGCTGGCTATTTTTGTTGCGGTGTGGGTAAGTCGGTTTGAAGTTGCGTTGAAAGAGCCAGAGAAAGAATTGGAAGTGAGACAGATGATCACGCAGGCCCCGGCAGATGGAGTTGTTGTCAAGGTGAGGGTTCTTAATCCATAGTCTCAATATGTATTTAGACACGCTATGCTGTTATGCTTTCTATGATACAGAAAGATGAAAGAGAAATCATCTCCTTTTGTACTTCCTCGGATCCTTTCGACTCATCTTCACCTTGTCGCGCGTCCCCTTTCCTCCCTCCCAGAACCCACTGCCAGCTTTCCCGACCAAAACGTTTCGACAAAAGGCGCAGTCTTCGGGGCGGTAGATCTGTTCGCGGGAGCAGAAGCCACTATCATGAAGTTAGCATCTTAAACAAGCAGTAACAAAGAGGGAGAGTGTTGTACCATATCATCCTATTGGCATGTTCATTAGGATGGTCAGTAGCTGCATCGTGACATCTATATCAAATCTTAGTATTAGAAAAGTAAAAGAACAGAATACACTTGATAAGTACCTATCACAAGGAAAAACTTTGGCACAACAACTGAATCTGCGTATTCATTCTCGTCAGTCGGGCAATCAACCCTCTTTCTTTTTTTTCCACTTTTAAAAAACTCACCGAAACCACCGATGACTCTTTCTGTAATGCGCGCATCGTCCGCGTTGCGGTAATTCCTGTCCGGCGACAATACCCAGATTCTCTTTCTAAATTGATTGCATCAGAAATGAGTTTTGTTCTTTCAATGTATTTTTCGTAATGAATCAAACTTACCTTCCGTCGAGGCGCCGCGAGTCGATTTTGTGACACTAGCCAATTCAAATCAATCAATCGATCACATGGAAGTTAATATACCGAAAAAAAAAATCTCTTACATGCAGATGGTCCAACAATCATAAACTTGACTTCGGGGATTTTGAAATCTAGACAATGTCAGCATGACCAAAAAGAGAAAAGGATGACGTGGAAACGAACTCATTTTCCGGTGGCATTCACGGCATGTCGCCAGAGCGCTGGTGCCACGCACAGCAACGAGTCCTGGGGCAGGAAATGGGGTCGAGCATTCGGAGCATGTTGGTTGGAAATTACTAGATTAGGGAATTTTTTTACTTTAGCTTTCCAAACCGCTCCGAAAACAAATCATGCGATCATATAAACTGAAAACAAACGAATGAAAACAGGAGTTAGGGATCGTGTTGTGCAACGACGAATCGATTTGTCAACATGTCCTTTTGTCAGAGATCAAAGCTTTTCTTTTTGTGTGACGTACCTTGGCAGCAGGTCAAAGGCTGTA
The DNA here is from genome assembly GCA_023626135.1 of Talaromyces sp. R2412. Taxonomy (NCBI): domain Eukaryota; kingdom Fungi; phylum Ascomycota; class Eurotiomycetes; order Eurotiales; family Trichocomaceae; genus Talaromyces; species Talaromyces sp. R2412. The sequence goes on along the minus strand of JAMAGK010000021.1, from coordinate 444,581 downwards.
CAACCCTGAAAGTCCAAGTATCCGGCGCGTTGGGATGTGGGATGCATGAGTTCGCGGCGGAAGGCTTTGCTTAGAGGTCAGTGGATGCGAAGAAAAGAGCACCTTCCTATTTCGTACATAGACAAGAGATATACATACCAATATTGAATGAGTTGGCGCACTTTCTGCAAGATTCGACCCGCACTGGCGAAACGGCGCTGGGGTCGTTGGTGGGCTTGATGTTTTTGATATCAGTATGCTCCTTACAGCGCTCGCATTTGACGGTCACGCTCAGCAGTGTGCTTTCGAGTATTTCAATGCCGTACAGCTCCATCCCAGGAAAGTTCAGCGCGATACCGCGGGCAGGTGGATTATTAGTTGTAGCTGATTCAGGGATCAGAGCACCACCCTCTTCACCTTCGTCGTCTTCATCTTCATACTCGCTGCTTTCTGTTGTAAAGTCGTCGCTGTCTGTATCTGAGCCGGGCCCCGTATTGGGAGTTGACCATTCAGGCGGACGAGGAATGACCTTGACATGCGGCCGTTCTGTATCGACAGCCCCAGCCTCTGCATCTTGCACTTGTTGGATTTCTCCGGAAGAACCTTTGGCGACAATTTCAGAGTTGTGGTCATCATAATCGTATTCGTCAATTTTTACTCCGTCCTCTTCAATATCATCCGACACCGGAGTATTAACAAGAACATGCATGTTGTGCGCAAGGTAATTCACCTGCGACATAAGCGTCACATGAGGGCCCTGTTTCACCCATTCCTGGAAACCAGCCTCTACAGCCCGACTTTCGTTGTCATGAACTCCCTGAAATTTCACTGAGCTGGGTTCGAGCGGGTACAACGTTGGAACCACCAGTTTGACGGTTTTGGTCGATCTGAGACTAATTGGAAGCTGTCCAGGCTTGCCAGGGGTGACGGGCACGGTATATGAAATCCCGTCTGTGGACTTTTGGTAGAGCCGGAGCCTGCCCAGACGTGCTTCTAGCTGTCGAGTCTCGGAACCCCTAGTCTTTTCGGCTTGTGCACGTTCTTCAGGTGAATAATACCGTGCTGGTGCTGACTTTTGCACTGCTTCTGGCCTGAAGACGGGTACAATTGGTTCTTTGACATTTTTCGCCGAGGATGATGATGATGGTGTTTTTGATGACAAAACTGGAGGAACAGAAGAAGGTAGCCCAGCAGGACTGCCCTGGTTAGCCACTATCTTGATGGTTGGGGCTTTCTCTGCGGTCAAGAAGCTCTCCAAATGTCTGTCGAGGCTATTCATCAAGCTGAGCAAAGTGACCTGTCGCTTCTCCTTCAAAGCAGCATCAACTAGTCCATCAAACCCTTTCTCAACATTGATCTGAAACCCTCTGGGCATGTCAGGATTGGTGACCGTCAATTTCGGTTTTTTCGCTGTCGGAGATGCCGAGGGCCAATCATTTGGAATATTCAATACACACTGCAACTCATTCAGGTCGAATGGAAAGTCCGGATCCGTCGGCGCCAGTCCAAATGAAAGCGTTGTGCCCGAATCGGTGTCATCTCTTTCCTTTTTGGGACGGAACCTCCGTGTTAGTTGCCCAATTTGGAAATCTCGCGGAGAGTCTCGCTGGACCTTTGAAACTGGCTTAGCTACACTCTTTGACTGACGAGACGCAGTCACATGGTTTGTCTTAGAGGCGGTCGCAGCAGTGGTCGGGGATGTTTCGGAGCTGGTTGTAGCTTGTTCTCCGGTCGAAGAAGCTACGTGCAGGAATGGGCAAGATTCACCGCTCCGGCAGCCTTGATGATTGTTATTACTCGTCAGGAAGTATAATTGATTAAAGAAATGAATGCAAGAGTCACACGGTGCATGGGTGGTGGTGGTGGTGGCGATCGTCACGGCAAATAGACATCAACATTAACCGGACCAGTACAATATTTTCATATCGCTCAGAACAGTGTAATGAAAAAACAACCCAACATGTAAAAAAAGCGATAAAAAGTAAACATTGGTCTTGACTCACCTCTCTTGGTTGCAAAAAATCGACAAGGCACTAGCTTGCGATTTCCATGTGGATGGGTGGGCCGCATTGAGGCTGCAGGATCTGGACGCTCAGCAGCGCTTGCTGAGTTGGCAAGCGCCGTGGTGCCTACATCTTCACTCCCTAGTCAGCGTTAATTTGTTTTTTTTATTATTACACTCTGAGGTGCGTGTGATCAAGCTCGACGGCAAAAAGAAGCAATAAGGGTACGGCCCGCCCGAGAGTCTGACAGGTACAACCCCTGGTTGGTGAGCAAGGCGACTACTTTCGACTACTGCTAGCTGGCGGTCTGAGAGTAAGTCACGTCGATGTAGCAACCGATGATGCGGCGCTGCTGTACTGCTTTCATCTGTCATACACCTATTTTTGAAGCATGAGCAAGGCGTGGCGGTGACTTGCATGCTTGATACGAGGGAACCAGAGCAGTTGATCTAGATGTATTGGACCAGAAGGAAGCAATCTTTCTGCAAGCATGACAGACAGTACAGCAGGTTAGGAGCACCCAAAGACAGAGGCCAGCTAGCATAGGTATGAATAGTCGATCGTAATAGGCGCCGGGGGAGCGGAAGGTGATAAACCACATATAATGAAACAAATGCAACGGGCGAATGGCAATGAAAGGATATTATGCTTACCGCCGTCTAGAGCCATTTCATTTGCCTGGTGCAACTCCATGGTGGATGGATGAGGGGATTCCCTAGTTCAGTGGGTTATAATTAGCAATGCTGCACTGCGCCATGGACAATCGCCGGGACAAGGCAGTGAGAGCGTGACTGTGCCAGGCTGCGAGTCGACACAATAGTATTGACGCAGATAATCCATGGTGACAATAATAATAACAGTGATACATGGTGATAATGCGAGGTCCTTGATCGGTTGACACCTACCTCTTTGGGGTTGGCCGGGCTGGTCGAAATGCCAACGCAGCAATCTGGTGACCTGCGATCGGCGCCTAGATCGTAGTCCAAGGAGGGCGTTGCGCTGGCAGGCTGCAGTCACGCCTCTTCGGAGATACGCGGTGGTGATTTCCCCGCCACTGGCGCAAATGCTTTGGTGTTCAGATGTTCAGATGTTCAATGTCGATGGCGAGGTCGATGTCGATTTGATGTTCCGCAGTCGAATGATGCGGGCGCAGAGGAGGGATGTGAGTTGCGGTCCACGTGAGTGACAGCTGGGGCTTTCACCTGGTAATTAAACAGTTGTATATTTGATTACCGACTGTTTATTTCAATCAATGTCGGATGGGCGCTGTTTTTATTTAGTATTTAAGTATGTGATTCCAATTATGATCAATTATTAATAATTCTGCTGCATGTATGCAGCTATGTAGCCATACGATCACCGTCATTGTCGCAGTCTCGCAGTGAACGTTTAATAAAACACTGCAAAATGATTGTCTATGACTCAAAATGAGAGGCTGAGAGCGAGGTATCTTCAATAGTAACTTTCTCGCAGATACAAAGACAGACAGATAATTCGGCGATCCTGATTGGCCAGCCGTGATCACTCATGATGAGTCGACAGTGGACAATCTGGATTGTTCTATTTGACCAGTAATATTCAATATATGGTCTTTTTTCAGAAAATTGAATAACAAATAATAATTAAAAATATACATGTATGGACTAGATTCATGATATAATGGCATAGTAATACGGCTCGGACTGGGCTTCCGTTGCGGTCGCATTATTGCTTCATAATTATATGAGTATTTTTCATCCACATTTGCTCATTATACCATCAATCGACGTGGAACTATTACATGGAGTAGTGACTGCCTATGTAATAATAATGTATGACTGCTGATGAATCATCCTGCACAATAAATTCTTCTGTAAACAGTAAGATCCGACACAGCCCACGTGATCGAGAACCGCGACGCGGTACGGTACGGTATGTAAGAAAAGCGATACGCACAACGCCGTCACAAAACCCGGTACGGCGTAATGTAAGGCCGTACATGTACTTCATATATTTCAAGATTGAATACTTCATTTTACGCGTGTCAATCCTCTGTGGCTGGCACGCCACAAAGATGCAATCTAGAATTCAAACATAAATTTTTGCCCACACGCTGTGCTCATGCTGATGCTCATGCTCACGCTCACTCGGATCTCGGTAGATAACCAGCGAGGTGCATTTACTCGTGCAACGTCTGATCTGTAGACCTAGGTGTGTATTGTTAAATAATAAATGACAATTACAGCGAGGCACGAAAAGATACAAGCGCCCATCGGGATCGATGCGACATAGTGAACATATGGAAGAATTCTCATTGGCCTTTAGGCCCAAAGAACCCCCCGGACAAATCCCTGGGAGAGATAGACAGTGGACACCAAACTAACCAAACGCTTCCAGGGCTAAATTTGCTCACCGTTCACACTGCACACTGAAACTAATAATAAGGGACACGCGCGCGTGCCGGAAATCCATGCGCCGACAGGGCTACCTACCGCTACCGTACTTTCGTCCCGGGGGACCACATGTCGGATCCGGATGCAACGCTGGCCAGCATCTCCACCTGGCAACGAAAATAATTAGGGGGGAGTTGCTCTTGTCTGGTTCTAGTGTCAACTTTAATCAGGCACACTTGGACCTGGTTTGTGCTTTCAACTTTGGCTGTGAAGTCATTATTGTCGAGTTATTTGCTTGCTCCGAAGTACGCAAGTACAGAGGCGTGTAACAACGCGATGAAAGCCAAGGCCAATTGCAATGGGCGCATTTGCAGTCTGACAGACAGCTGGAATTTAATAATCAACACCGACTACCTATGAACAATCAACAATTAATAGTAATGGCTTTTTCTGGCTGGCACATAGACTTTAACGGCGCAGTGAAATTTCCGATTGGTGGAGTGACGCGTCAACAATGAGGCGTGACTAAGTACGTATTTAGAACTGCTGCGGCAAACACTTGAAAGTGGACAGTGGACACAGATTGGGCAATTCTACTCGGTGGATGATACGAGACAGACTACGTACGTGGTGTACATGTACCTGTACCTGGTGGAGGTAAAGTATCGTCACGATACATGTGTAAGTAATCAGTTAATACCCCGCGACGGGAATACACGTTACAATGTACACATGGAGATGAGTGCTCCGAACAGGCGACAAAAATGACCTAGCGGTGAGATAATATTCCTCTTTTGTTGAACAAGTCAGTCAACTGCCCGGGGTGGACCAGGCTAGCTGCGCCGGTACAGTAAGTTGCAAAAGTTGCAAAGCTGTAAACAAGCGAGGTACCTCCCCCGCACGACAATCCGGTCACCAGACAAGGCAGATTTTTGTCTCTTCCCCAGTCTCATTCGGCCTCATGTATTTTCCGCGCGATTTTTTGAATCATTCGTCTCGCTTTCGCTCACGATGAAATCATAACAGTTGCTGAATAAATTAATCGTGCTGACCACTATGTAATCCTGACAACCCGTCTGGTAGGAATTGTTGTACTATTGACGTCAAAAGCGTATAGGTCTTGTTTTTTTTTTGCCTTACTTTTTTTACTGCCACGAGACCAACGACCAACTAAAATACTTGGTGCATTTGATGGCGATGGTCAGATCTCGGACAATGGAGTTCTTACCGGCTTGCCATAAAGGCACCCTCCATAAACGCAAATCCTGCATACGCTACTGCAAGTGATAGGTATGGGCGTGCCTTAGCTGCAGATTCACCGACTTTTTAACAATTGCGTAGTAATACTCAGCAGAAGAAGCTTTCGCTTAAGCATCAATAATTATTATCAAATAAGAGGCATTGTTACTACTTGCTAGATCGATATTTACTTGGCAGTATAAATTGCCGAGTCAAGTATTTCTTGGACGACGATCACCAAAGCGCTTGGAATAGACATGACGTTGAATATTATTAGTATAAATGTATAAATGCACATGTAAAGCTTATATCATTGTCTAGGCCCTACAGACTATGCATGTAGCCAGCCACGGCTTACTGTTTCTCCTCATCTTCAACGATGGTGGTATTGATAACGCATTCGACCAATTGGATGTGAACAGAACTTCCCCGACAAGCCCATCTGCAAGAAAACTTGGCTCTGCTGCTGCTGAAGGTTTGTTTTGTTTTTTTATTAGAGTATATCAATAAAGCCACAATCACATGCCGCTTCCCAGCCTGGCAACAATTCTGACCAAAACACACGAAAAAACACGTCTTTGTACGACTCGTCTATTATCTCTGAGGATAAACCACGGGTATATGCTTTGTCACAGTCGCACAGATCTTGTGCTGACTGTTGTGATTCGACGGGTAAGCAGAGAAGAATAACCCTCGTGGCATGGTGTAACGCGAAGTGAAGAACATGTGGTTGGCCTTGTGGCAGGGTATTTCGTCTTGGCGAATTACATGACACCAATGATATCAGTCGGGAAGCTGCAGATAGTCAGACGGTGGTTATACGGTTGAATTGTGGGATTCTTGTGTTAGAATAGCAATACTGCTGCTGCTGTAGTTAGTACTATGTCGACACTCGTTTATCACTGTATTTGTATGCATACATATGTAGACTAGCAAAGGATATCAGGAAATAATAATAAGCTGTTTGACAGGTTTTTTTGATTCAATCTTCACTGAGATTGTACTACTTCTAGGGCAGTTCTAGAATGTACGGATTGCAACCTTCTCTACTCAATACGAGGTGTATTTTGTGTAAACAATTTACATTGCTTAACCTTCCAGTACATACCTATAGTAGATACTGCGGTGAACACGCTAATTAGTTTATTCTCATTATTCCATCCTGTCTTTAGACTGGTGTTGCCCTGACATCTAGACCCAGAAACCAAAAATTCGGGAACCAAACTCGAAGAAGGAAAAACAGGAGAAACCAGGCACATCTTGTTTTTTTTCTTTCTCACAAGTTGGGTAGCAATCGTCTGATTGGGTGCCAACAAATTTCTTTTTCTATTCTTCTTCTTTTTTTCTATAGTCTTTTATTAGCTCTTTCCATTTCGTGGCGATCGGACCGGCACGGGTCTCTTACCGGAGTGCTGGTGTCCGCCGCCACGCAATAAAAAATCTTTTTTTTTAGCGTTCGGGATGCCGACCGGCGGCATCCCGATGCAGGAATTAAAACAAGGTGGGATAACTGGCAATGCTACAGATCAAGAGCAAGAATAGACCATTGTTACCAAATGATATTATTGATTTCATCAGACCGATTTTGACAGAGTGTATCCCCAGTTTGAATATTCACATTCGAGCATCGCTGTTTCAGCATGCCATCAACAATAAGCAAAAGAGCACTTGATATAGCATAGCATAGTAGCCTCCAAAGTAAATACTTGATTTCTCAAATATTCACTAACATCGTACTACTACAGGCCAAAAAATACTCTGTATAGCCTTGTACCAGTACAAGCCCATACCATCCCCAGCCATGACATTTACAACTCTCCTGCTCTCGCCACGCCTGTGATTATTACCGGTGAGCTTTGTTTACCGGGCAACAACGGACTCCACCGGTCAATCTGGATGGGCTGCCTGATGCCTGATAGTAGACAAGATTTTTTTTTTCTTTTATCGGTGGTGGAGAATTAACTGGGTCTACCCGGTTCTGGACCTGGGCTGTGTCTATCTCTAAATCAAAGGGATTCATAGGCAACGTGACATTAGGCAGTTACAGTTTGATAAAAAAAAAAGAAAAAAAATAAAATCCACTCTTAACTATTTTCTAGAAAAATGGAAGAAACAAAAAAATGCGACTTGACCCAGCCGTTTTGGGTAATTTTTCTGCGTTTGGGCAATATCTCCCGATTAGGTAGGCTAAGCCTCGTCGACCGCAAAAGTTCTTAGGGCAACTGCCGGGGCGTGACCTGCCAGTCGGCAAGACTCTTGTCAGTAGATCTACAACTTTGCTTCAACAATAACTTTTCCTTTCTTTTCTTTCCAAGTCTGATATGTTTGTGTGTAATTAAGAAAAACCAATGCAAATCTATTTGAGCAACTCTATTTCTCCCTGTTTGGCTCCATATTAGGATTATTCAAAGATAAAAAAATCACTACAGTCAAAATTGCAAACACATAATTGATTGTTTCCTCTTTCATTAAAACAATGAGGTTCATGAGAAACAAAGAAACTTGATTGCTCCTCACATAGATCATCTTCTTTCTATAGCACCATTCATCTTTCTTCAAACAGAGAAGCGGTATTAGCTGTTCTTTATCATAAATGAGAACAAAAAAAAAAGATTTTTGCTATATAAATGCCTCTGGTTGTGTCTTCTGCTGATTGCAAGATGACACATTTCACAAGTATTCAAGTCAGAGAGACAGTGCTATCAAGTGACTTGGTTACTTTTGAATAATTCTAAGATGATTATCAAAAAATGGGGGGTCGCAAAGGAAAGACAGACGATAAATATGTAAGTAGAGCACTACAACGTGCATTCAGAGTGGTAAGCTCGTTCAACTAATTATCCATATAGTCTGACGACGAGTCGTCACTTTCAGAGGAGAAACCTCGACAATGCAGAAGACACAGCAGCCATAGAAGCGGCAGCCATAGAAGCAACAGCCGCCGGCGGATGCTTGCTCAACGGCCCAAAACGATATTCGAACTCTGGGCTCTAAACGGTTTAGCTTACGACAGACTCCGCGAAGACAAAAAGGGAAGCATTTCTAAAAAACGTCAGGAGAGCCGCAGCAGACGTCCCCCCGTTCAGCGGCCTAGAAGCATATGGGACTTTTTATTGAGACCTAACCCTCCAGCGCCCAAGAGGCGTGATAGTGTTCGGAGCAACAGGAGCTATAGGAGCTATAGGATGGTGCAGGAGGAGCGTGGTAGAAGTCGTGGGCGTGCAGAGTATGAAGAGCCTGAACGAACTGGCAGACATGGGAAACTTAGAGCAGAGTCAGAAACAGACTCAATGATAAGTGGGAACTACGAGGTACTCTCGAACCCTTCAAACAACAAGACAGATGCAACTAAAAATAGCTATCAGTATGACTCCAAAAAAGCCGACATCGGTGCTCCCTCACGACCCTATCGAACCGCACCACGAACTTACGGCCACCAATTCGCACACAAATCACTCAAAGAAGAAGAAAACAAATCACGAATCATTGTTCACCCCGGCGAAATCATGATCGAAGAAAACGCGTATTTCGGAAGCATGCAAGCGCGAATCTACACTGGCAGTATCTTTATCGTAATGATCACAGCCAAGCACTCCATGCTCGTCAATATCCATCCAAATTGGGGACGTCAAGCTATCAACGAAGAAGTGCTCGAGGCTCACAAGGCTCTCGAGTACTACAAAATGGGCAGCCCTCAGAATCCAGGTCGCATGTATCTTGTCAAGGGAATTTACAATGACTTTGACGCGAATCACATGGGTTCCATGGTGAATGTGCACCGGTTTCATTTTCTCATGGATCTACTCGTTTATAATAATAGGCGTGCTTCGCGATGGGGTGGAGAAGTCACGCAGGGCTCGTTTGTGCTTCAGCATGGCAAGGAAGAAGCGAGCCGTATGTTTTCGATTGGGGTCTTTGCGCAGGATGATGGTTTGCCTACGCTTCAGATTACGGATTGTGAGGGGACGCATCATTACTGTGTCAATGTTGATGAGAATGGCAAGGAGGAGACTGTCAATAATCAATCAGGTGTCAGTTCTCTCAAGGATTCTCAGGAGGGTGCTTCGAAGGCGGTTAATGGTAAAAAGGGAAGCACTATCACTGCGGATAAGAACTCCCCCAAAACTAACTATCAAAAGACTAGTATTGTCGATTCTAATGAAAATGCCCAAGAGACCAATAGCAAAGAGGACATTACCAGCAAAGACACTGCCAAAGACACCACCAAAGAAACCCCCAGCAAACAAGGTCCTACCAAACCAGGGCCCAATGTTCCCAATTTCGGGGGTACCTTTCCTTCTGGTCCCGGAGATACCAAGGGTGGTGGTAAAAAAGGGAAAAAAGGCGCCAATTCCACCGGATTCAACTTTGGTAAAAATACTTCCAACCCCAACGAAAATCCATGGAATTGACTTGTCCTTGTTACTTTCACTTAGAAGGTATGAATTTCGCTTTTTTGGACCACAGCCGGAACCATACACCTTAAAAAAAAAAAAAAGTGACAGACTTTTGGAATGACTGTAAATCACCCCTTCGAGACCCCATGACCTAACAATGACCCCTTGTAGTTGTTTCCATACGGCTTCGCGGGCCGGTTACATACAAACCATTACTACATGCAGTCGATATTGAATTCAAAGACTTTACCGTAAAAAGGAGAGCCGAAAAAAATAAATAAAAAAACATTAAAAAAGAAACTTCATGGGGGTATTGCGATGTCAGCCTGCATCAATAGATAGAAGAACTATTCACGGCCCCCATGGTACGTGCTGCCTGCTGCAGCAACATGCATGCCTTCGCATATCAATCAGCCCCCCTGTGTTTTCCCTGCAGCCAATAAATAACCCAGCCCTTGAAACCTCGTGACTGACAGCCACTTGCCAACGCATAGCCCATCCCATAAACAAAAAAACATTCAATAATAAGACACAGCTGAACTGGAACATCTGAGGATACATGTACGAGGTTTGTAGGGCGGAAAGAATTAATTTAATTTAAATTCCAAATACCGATACTCCGTGGTTCCCCCACCCTCGTTTCAGATGTAAACAGTAGTACGCAGAACTACTACTAGTACTAACGTACGTACTAGAATCTATTCAGATGATCAACGCGCAAACCCTACATCACCCACGTGCTTGATGATACCAACAAAAAAAAAAGGGGGGTGTTGCGCGCGGACGACGCCGACCTTCCCAATTGGGAAAGATTCTTTTTTAACGGTCTTATCGAGGATTCATAGCGTCGTTCAAGAGCTAGTGATAATAGTTGAATGACGATACGTTATTAACAGGAGCACGATTTATTCTTTTAGTACGTACTTACGAATAACCAGTTTCTTTTCTTTCTTTTTTTTAAGATAGTTAATACGATCGATCTGACCACCATCCCTGCGAGAACACTTTCCGAATCCGGAAACAGCAGGGATAAGGGTCGTCTGGGACGAGCTGAAGTTTACGTACAGGGCTTTGAAAATAATAATGATGATTAACAAAAAATGATAAATAATAATTCCACGTGTAGTCGCTCCTTGTGTTACTAGCAGACCAGGCACTCCGTACATCGTACAAAGGATCTGTTGTAGTCTGTAGTTGTACGAGATTCAATGGCTGAACTAGCTGATCCTGCGGGCGCGCGTAGAAGAATGGAATAATCTAGACTGGGCGACTGTCAATAATGATCTGTTGATGTGTTACACAGTACGGAGAAGCACGGCTAACAAGTTAATCACGATCCCGCGACAAGCGCTTCGCTGCTTAGCTCATGTTTAGGTACGAAGAACAGAATGATCCAATTATCACTTTTATTCTTAATCATAGTGTAGCAAGCCATGCCGGATCGCTCCGGCTGCTAAAACAAATAAACATAGTGGTATCAATCAAAGGATGTCAACATCAAATAAGCCAAGGCCGTAAAGCGTACCATCATAAACTGTTAATGACAGCAAGCTTTTAACATATGCCCCTCCAGTTTTTGTATCAAATCATGCCAGGTCTACCCATGACATGAATGTACAACAGGATAATGATACAGGAGGGAAAGAAAAAAAAAGAATTCAAACAGCCGACCGCGCAATGCAAGGTAAAACGCAGGCCTTGTAAAATAGAAAATCAACGCCGTGAATATGCAAAAACAAACCATCAGGTAAAAAATTGTACAGAGGGAGGTGTCAATCGACATGTAAATCACCATCCCTTGACGTGGTACTCCCACGGTCCGTAGTCATTATAGTTATTCCACGAACTGTTCTTGGAGCCATCGCCTTTGCCTCCGCTGGTTCCGGTGTTTGGTCCCGGATACTCTTTCAGGTTGGCCATATCATGTGTAGTGTGGCGACGTTTGGAAAACGCGTTCACCGTGGTGCTCTTTTGTTGCCGCTCCCACAGCAGGTGTCGACGAAGAGATTCAGTAAGTTCAGTAGCCAGCATGTTGCGGCGTGTCGTGCGAGGAGAGTGTGCACCCGACGGCTGAGCTGTTGGCTTGACAATAATAGGCTTGGACCGAGGTACATCGGGTCCGCGCATCGTAAGGTTGTCGCCATCGTCAGGAGAAGCACCCGAAGATGGACCGTTGGGTGGAGTGATTCGAGAGCGTTGTAGAGCAGGTGTAGATCGAGTGGGCATGCCCATCTTGGCTGGCTGGTGCATCATCATTGTAAGGAGCGACGGTCTTGACACGAGGTTGGGTCGCGAGTCGACGCGTTGAAACAATTCCCGTTCGTCCACACTCGACTGCCCGCTCTCGCTGACAGAGTCTTCCCAGTCTTCATCATCCTCGTCTTCAATCGCGCTTTCCGAGGGCTCGTCCTCTTCGTCTGTAGCTATGGCATCCTCATCTTCGTAGGTACCTTCCGAGATAGGATTGATTGTTCGCGATTCGACAATGTCTCTGAAAGATGCGTTTTTCTTTGCAGCGGTGTTGGTGGAAGGCTTTGCGGAAGCGTTGACGGATGCGTTGGCAGCGGCGGTGGCATTGGCGGTGGCGGCACGCACACCCGGACGGCTGAGCTCCTCTGAAAGAGAGCTGCGGTGGGCACTCGGAGTCATGCGCTCTTCGAACGAGCTCTCATCGTCGCCGGACGATCCTCCAAGAGTAAACATGCCGCCTTTTCGCTTGATCGGTGAAGTCTTTTGTTGCAGCTGCATCTTGGAAACTTGGTTTTGTTCCTCTGCAAGACGAGTGGTGGACCGGTATGACGAAGAAATCTGAGAGGGGGAGAAGCCTCGGACGATACTAGGAGTCTTAGTGAGAGGGGCCTTCGCAGGGAGAACACCGGACGAGGAAACACTGGTGTCGGACTCGTTCGAGGGCGCCTGGTCGCTTTCATTGCCTTCGGGAGCGGTAGTTGAGCAGGATTCGGCAGACTGGATGGCCTGACGGAGCGGATACGTCCTGGTGGGTTCTGGGGTAGCACGGGGGGGCGACGAGGCGCGAGGCGTTATGTCGAGGACCTGGGGGCTGATAGGTGTAGGAGCATGGCAGGGCAGAGGCTCCAGGGCCTTTCTCTCCTTTATGCTAAGGACCATGCGTTCGAGATCGGAAGAGGTAATGTGCTTTTCTTTTCCAGACATTAACACGTCTTCACCGACGACAGTTGGCTTTAAGTCGAGCGGGCGTGGTTTAATGTGCGACTCAATGCGGTCTGCGTCCACAGAGGCGACAGAGTCGACGCTGGCAGACAAGGAGGGGACTTCTGTTGATTCGGCGCGGAGAAGCGGAATGGCGGAAGTATCGTTGGAGCTGGCGGGTTCGACGCAAAACGTCTCACGCGTCCACAGGCGCCAGGTGAGATTTTCTAAACGGCGGCCTTCTTCCATGTAATCTGCGCATTTGGAGAAAACTGTTTTACTCGTTAGTTTACAACCCAGAAGCTAGTTTTGAGTCTCCCCACTCACCTAGCCACATCCCGTGCAAGCTCTGTGTGTTTGCCGTGTCGACCTTTTGCATCTTGGCCGGGTCGACGGTCAAAACGGGAGTTGAGAATTTAGGCATGGTCGCAGCTGCACGGGCGTGTAATCGATCTGGAAAGCTAGACATGAAGGTTGGGGTCGCCGTGGTTCCCAAGCGTGTTCGAACGGCGTTGACGAGAGGAGGAAAGACACCTTGTGGCGGGGGATCTTTGCGCGTATAATTTCGTTCAATGTTTAGTTGACGTAGTTTTTTTGTTCGTTCTTTGTTCTAGAAGCGAGCCAGAGAGAGATGTTCCTGGCGTGGGTGGTACGGGTGGTTCCTGTATCTGGTTGTTGTGCAACACCGAAACGCGACAACAGAGCGAGCTGTAGGGCGCAATTGTCGATCTGAATTCCTTTTCCTTTCTCTTTTCCTCTTTCTTTCCAAACTTCCTCCGCGAAATTGTCACAAGCTCTCTCTAACCGGGGCGATAGGACCAAGAAATGGGGATTTAGCGGTGGCCCGAGTGCGACGAGATCGGCAGGGAATGTGAGATGCTCCCGGCAGTGAATGCAGGCTGTTTTGGGGGGAGATCGACGAGAGGTATGTGGGATTGGGCGGAATGGGAGCGAATACAAGAGAGAGAGAGAGAGAGGGAGGGAGAGGGGAGGAAGGGAAAATGGGGCGTTGTAGATAATATAAAGGAGGAGTGACAAACGGGGGGGGGTGGAGGAGAATGAGAATGAGTGGGCGCGGGCAGTTGGTTTTGTTGCTTACAGCGGACAGCGGCCAGCGAACAGCTCGGCTGATGAGGGGGGGAAGGAAGGAAGGGCAGGGTGTGCGGGAGGCAAGAGCCACCGCAGGCCGGGGTGGGTACCGGTCGCTAGCCCTGGGTTAGCGGGCGCCCATCGTGCCACACTCCAACCCACCGCCTGTACCGAGGGAGCGGGCAGGAAAGGCCTTTCACTCTCTAAGGTGGGCCCCGTACCGGTACTGCGAGTACTTACTTACTTTGTGCACCCTGTACGGCAATACGTACCGTAACGCAACAATACGCGTTCGCCCCCCGTACCCGACCATACGCGAAATTACTCGTTTTTGTTTTTTTTTTTGCTTTCTACACCGACACTGTAATTAATTTTTCGTCCACACACCTGATCTTCTCCGCATGTGGCCGCTCCTCGGGACTTGTTTGCGCTGCAGGATCGATGCGTTGGCATTTTATTATTGTTATCATTGTCAAGGCTTTGCTTTGCTTCTGACTGGCATGACTGGGAGTGTCGGATGACCTGAAAATTTGATACTCTTTCATTTTGTTTTGCATTTTCTCTTTTCATTGTTGTGATGACTACGTAGTACGTAGTACGTACTACATACTGTTGTTATATTTTTGTATTTTTGCTGAAACAAAGGTTCGTGCCGAGGCAAGTGTTCTAGAAGCCCTGTGGAAGCCGGAAACGTTCACCCACGGTTCTAATTCTAGGTTCCACGCGGTCAGGTGACTTTTTTTCCGCCGTGGTAACCAAATGCGTGAAATTCCCGCCACTCGGTTGAGAGGCGCTTCACTCTGGTAAAGAAAAAAAATCGCTCAACAGGAGAAATACTTTGCCGGGATGTCTGTTCCTATGACTTGAGACGAGAGCGAAAGTAATTTAGGACGTTTCGCCACAAATTTTTATAATATTAATAATTCCCCCGGAGTTACCCCGTAACGCTGACAATCCCTGAATGCGGAGGGACTGCAGTTCTCAGCGAATTAATTGGGGGCGATCTTCTCTTTTATCCATTGCGGGAGAATCTGGTAATAAAATGCGAACCCATTATAATTCTTCCCATTATTATTATATGTATTTGTTCCCGGAGTTTTAGCCTAAACATCGTAAATTTTCTTTTACAGCTGCAACCAGTCTCAACTTTTGAACATAAGTCTCACAGTAGAGAATAATAACAAAGCGGTGAAACAGCCGGCCCTAATTCTCCCGAGCCGCGAGCGCTACGGAAGTTGACGCTTGACACTTGACAGTGCTACCCCAGCCTTTTGAATTTATTATTTTCTTCCGATCGGTTATATTTCTCAATTAATACTTTAGTCGCTCGATTGGGCTGCAATCCGGATCCTTGGGACTGGGACGGTCCAGCGGTGCTAATGACTAGTAGTAAAGCAACCGGGATACTAGTAGACTGTAGTAGTAATGCTACTATCTCCATCGGAGGAGCTTTGGATAATACCTCACTGATGTATTTTACTTTACTCTACTTTACTGAGTACGTACTTTTATTCATGACATGTAATATCATACATTTCATGAATAGTAAACCATGATAATAGTATCAAGTCTACCGCAGGCATGTTCCATAGTCCAGACAAGCAGGACAGAATCGACCAGGCACATGACCGGAAAGCAACCAACAACTAAAAAAAAATCAACGCTCGCGGCTGCGCTACTCAGGTTCCCCGACCCGCCGATGCGGATAGCGCGCGCCGCATGGGGACGAATCAAAGCGCCGCTTATTCGCAATTCTTAACGTTTTTGGAAAAAAAAAAAAAAAACAAAAAAACAAAAAAATAGGGACTGAGGCGGGCGCCACTGACACGGCCATGCATATTTACCTTTACTTCTTCCCTATTCAGATACTACTAAAGAGTAATAAACTATACATGTAGTCACGGGATACGGGATACGGCCCTACAGGCTACGGAAAGTCGGGAAACAGATCGAAAAAGGGATAGGGGAGGGGGCGCTGTTGCGGTTTCCATGGGTCGGCTGAAGTCGTCGCGGACAATGCGATTATATCGCCTTCTCATTTTCTTCTTAATACGTACTAGGATGCTATAGGAAGATACAAATCGGCAACTCCGTCGGCAAATCGTGCGGCAGAACGCTTCCCCGTGATCACGTCTTAGTCATCGCCCACTTAGTCATTGCCCACAGGCCTAACCAAAAGCGGAATTGGCGCTGCAACTCTACTATCATACACGATAGGACGGAGGCACACATTTATTACCGCAGATAATAAGAATATAAAGCACATATTACGTAGTGCCAAGGTCCAATCCAGCTTGCACGATCGCAACCATGGTCCATCCTTTGAGAGACAAAAATCCTGAACGCTAAAAAGCGACAAAATACGTAATTGCAGCGAATGCGGTGCTCCTCAAGTACATTCCCAATCGGGATGCGGGGGGACGCCTGAAACGGAACGCCGTGTCGATCGGCCCTGCCAAAACGGGATTTGGATTTTGGACTGCGGATCCCCGCCGGCCCTCGTGACTTGCAGAGTTCTTGGCCAGCCTCGGCTCATCCGAGCAATCACATATGCTTCTAGCCTTTAGCCTTTAGCCTATTAACAGTACGTATCCGTACTCTGGAGAGTCCCTGCTCCGTATATCCGTACTGAGTATTATTGTAGAATCGGTTTAAAGGAAAATAATTACAGATTTCAACAAATGGTCAGTTCTGCCGACTGTCAGATCGTATCCATTTCTTCAGCCGATCGGCTTCCCCACACTTACTGGTGGCAATGCAGTATACAATACTGGCAGAAAAGTGATCATGTATGTATACAACAGATAGTAATACTCATTACTAAATAGTAACGTTACCGAAATACGTACCATGTCGCCAACAACAAACCCCCAAAAATACTCAAATCACCTGCAACGAAGAAAAAAAAATAAGCAAAGAATGTCAGATCTAGGGCTGCAGCTAAGACAAACTACCACTTGACGGGATGGAGATCGTCGAGCCGGTTGATTTCTGTCTCGACGGAGTTTTTCATCTTCTCCCTTGCCTGCAATATTATTTCTCCCCGGGCTTATACCTCGCACTAATCATAGTACTTTTCTTTACTTGTATGTATGTTACTTGCTGCGGATATCTTCAGTGGCAGTGTCAGGGCAGTGTCCATGGCCATAGCAATAATCAATGCAAAGCTATTATTATTGTGGCTTTGAGCCTTTGATACCTCACCGCTAGGCAAAGTGGGAACACTGATGGGCCAGACTAGTAAATAGTACTAGCAGTGACAGCTCGCACATGGCAAACCAGCCGACGCTCTTATTACTATTACTTGCCAAGGTTACAACTTACAGCCTTGCTGTTTCACTGCTAGCTATAGTATCTCGGCCCCCGCTGGCTTCGCTCTGTCGGCTCCGTAGTGACCGAGGTATGTTGTACTTTGACGAAATTGACAACGCATTGTCATGATCCCATGGCCATAGATAGGCACATGAACAGTAAAAAAAAAAGATGCAAATAATAACAATAACGATTATGGCCACAGCGTACAGACACAACGAAATTGTCAATAAAAATGGGTCATTGAATAATAACAGTGCTGTGGCGCGTCCTCGTGACTGACTTGACTGACAATCCTGGCCGCATACGTGGCGCGCTGAGAGAGTCTCTGCGAGTTTTGTGGCAAGATCACGGGAACACCAGCAACAACAAAAAAAAAAAAAGAAAAAGAAAAAAAATAGGACTGCGCCAGCTCGCTGCATAAGCCTTGCATGGCAGGATGTACGTGATGTGACGAGATGAGATGCATTGTAATTCTGACAGGCTCCTGTTATCTCATCTCATCGCATGCTCTTGACGCCGGTGGTCATCAGTCCGACGGGGAAAAAAATGGCCCAAATACAAAATGCGCCAATACAACCCTGATCTACAATAACGAAGATCAACTCGTGATGTGACATGAAACAAAGCTGAAAATAAAGATAAAAAAAACCATAAAAAATGATAGGACAGCAATGTTCCAGCCTTGTTGCTGCCTAGCTAATCACACCCGCGAGATATTCCCCCATTTCGGGCCAATTAAAGCCCTAAAATGCGAGTCTTCATCTGACCTGATTCAGATCCTTTGAGGATTCCCCCCTCATATTTTTCCATTGATCATTGATGTAACTACTAATTGATTAGAATTTCGCCCGTAAGAGGATTCCGTACGTATGCTTGTAAATTCGTATGTATGACCGAGTCAACATGAACATTAAAATACCTTACACAAACAATCAGATGACTGTCTCGTTTTCAAATAATAACCAAAAACGCTCTCCTGCTCGACGGAGTAAATCGCAGAAAAGCCACGTCGGATTGTTGACAGCGCCATCGTTTCACAGACAACCTAATCGCAGTCACGGGGGAAGTGCTGACAGGGCGTGGCGACTCGTGAGTATAGGCAAGCCTCAGGCATCCACCGGTATCATCATATAGTTACATGTCGAGTTGTGCAGTGATCAAGGGAGTAGAATTACATCCTTAGGCAGCCAACTAAGCTGTAATGCACAATACATTTACCTACTATTACTTCGTACTTCGTACAAACAGCTGGTATCATTCCCTTGAACCTGTCAAACAAATCATCAGCCGGCCACATCGATAGTCAGTAGTATTAGTTGTTACTATCTCAGGAACGACAACAAACAACCCCTTTGATGGCAAACCCATGTGTCGATCGCAAAAATCAGTATTGCTATCTATCGCCATCGTTCTAGATCGCGCCCTTGTCTGTGCTCACTACTGTGTATTCAAGGGGTCAAAGAACCAAAGGTCATAGCGGCCTGGACTGGCTGGAGTTTATCCAGAAAAATAAAGAATGTCGATCCATCACATTCCACTAGGCCCGGTAAACCGTCAGTTTACTACGTACTCAAAAGGAAAATGCATGACTCAAAATAGATATATCGACGAGTCGATAGTAAAATCCGGGTCTTACCAGGCTTTATACATTAATAATACGTAGCTTGTTTTGTCGATGTTTCGACCGTGTTAAAGATTTTGCCTGGATGAGGAAATATGTGTTTCTTTGTCGTGACAAACACTCCCAACTACAGTTCACCAACAACAACAAATCCGAAAACAGAGACAAAGAAGCTTTGTTTGTCTCGCAAGGTTTTTGACGAAGATCATGCGACATGAAAATCACAATGCGGTTACATCTTATTGACCTACACTAGGGTTCCTGTATCAAACTACACGGGTGACACGCAACAACATCTTGCCACATAACTTTTACAAAGCACTCAATCAAACAAAAACCGAAAATTAGAAACCCAGCCGATTTCCAGTCCCAATGGAAAGAAAAGCTTTGCTTCCCCGGGGCTGGTCTCCCTGTCAACGCAAGGGACTGGAGCCCCGGATGCGCGGGAGGTGGATTCCGCGGAACCCCAGCCCAGGGCTTCCGTTGCTAGTGTGTTTCTTCCTTGTAGTTGTGGCCAGAATACGTACCTGCACTCGTCTACATTGAGTAATCTGCTACGTAGATTACGTATGTGAGATTGGTGATGATTTTGTTAGCATTCCTTGTTCCTTAAATTAGGATCTTGCTGCATATCATCATCATCTGTGGGTCTCGATAGGTCCGCGCAGGGGATTCAACTGGGCTTTGTTTTGTATTCTATACTCTGAACTCCGTAGTACTCCGTGATACAGTAACAATGTTGATAGCCAAGTGTCAAATTGATATGAGTCAGTTGCACTATTCCCCGAATCCTGGCTTTTCGCGTCTTATTTATTCATTGAATTCAAAACATTGATGTCTCATCGCGTCACCCTTGCAAGTTTTCCCAAAACTTCATAGTTCGCGTACCCTTTTCTTTCTTTGGACCTATGGATATTCCTCTTTGGGAGGCTCTTGCATGTTTTACAAGTAGCCTCACATTTTGGTCGGCAATCTTCCACCTTGATTCATTGAGTCATTGACCCATTAGTCCGTTGACTTACTGCACCAACCTTATCAACCCTATTTTTTTTCTAAATAGGTTAAACCCCTTGATTCGAATTCCAAATCATTTGAGCCTCTCATATTCCCAGTTCTCTGGGTATGCACGGGTGCGTCCTGGTGCATGGCTGGGAAGGGGGTTCCACAGTTGCGCATTTGTACCTGCGTACTGGATCGAGTCTGTGCTTTGTGAGGTATCCATACAAACTCAATCATAATAATAGACATAAAGTGAATTACTATTGACTCATTGAGAAAGATACCCGTACGGTTTTGATACGACGTACGCAGGTGTATGATCTTTTTCAGATACAAGTGAATACGAGACGGAATACAGAGTCCTCCGTACAGATTTATCTTTTTTTAATATTTGCTAGTTGCGCAGTTGATAAATGGATCAGCCTATCTCAAGTTTTCGGAAACGAATATGGACAACACATCGTATCTACTATCGACAAGCCCCCAGGTGCCCGATTCCGATCAAATCACCAGACCATACGCATCTGACTCTGTAATCGATAGTCCTAGTGAATCGTCATCTATGAACGATACTCTTTACTTAGTGCAGGGTCGATCTTCAATTGGTCTGGTCCAATCACGCAGTGGTACCTGACATCGGCCAACCGGCCTAACGGAGTTGTGCAACCACCCGCCATCAACGCTACATATCGGACTGGTTGGATAACACCAGCCTCTCAAGGTCCGGCCGCTTTTTGTAGCTGTGCGCTGTATTTTGTTAGCTAATATTCTGTCTGTATACATGTTCTCTTCGGGTAGATGAATATCAAGCTTGATTGCCCGGTTTGAAACTAAGCTTGTAATCTAGACCGGATGGCGGGATGATCGGACACGGCTGCTAATTTATGTAGATAGAAGACATTATTGCATTGCTGCTGGGTCAATTTTGCACGTGAACAACTGAAATGGTTAAATAATTAATTCTATCAAGCTGTGGCTACAGGGTTCGTAAATTGAATGCTTGCAGCTTGCTTTACTTTGCTTAGTGTAGTCAACAGTTAATACTTCATTATCGAGCTTAGATATCATACTTAGGGCTTCAAATGCTTCACATGCTGAATCATTGAATTAATTAGCATAGTTTTCTAGGTGTAAATAGCTGCTGACGTCTGGTGTTTATCAACTGACGAGGACATCGGGACATCTGGACGATCAATCAAGTGATATCGACCCGTGTATGAAAATTTGAGACAATTCTTTGAAGTATATATACTTGCATACACCAGGCGCCCGCAACAGCATTTTTTGAAATTTACCATTCTCCAACCTTATGTAGTTAATATTAATGAAAATTCACCACCATTGACAGTATTTTGAAATATACTATACATTCACTGGCCCACAATATATTATGAGGCACTGGTTTCTCGCCCACGTTACCCCATTCGGCAAGACGCCTCGGCACAGTGATATTCGACACGGTGACGCTAAATGCTATCACTAGCAATTCATTACTGCTTTTCCATATATGTTTTTCCACTACAGTCTTTTTTTCAAGTCAGTGAATAACACAATTCTCCGTCCAAAGATGTCGGCCGCCGAACATGAGAATAAACATATAGCATCTGCCAACGTGGTGGGGTCATGCACACGCTCCAAAGCAATAGAAGCTATTCTCGATTTTTACCGCTTCCTCACCAACCTGCCCTACATCCCACCAGAAAAGCTCATGATCCCTCCTTCAACCACAAACGAAGGTGGCTGGGACGAAGTCGACGCTGAAGAACTGCGCAAACGTGGCAAAACCGAGGAAGTCATTGATCTACTCCGACACCTGCCGTATCTCGACCAAGAGTTTTATGGTCAGGCCTGGACACTGGCCTACAACACCCTGCATATCAACTACGCCAGGGGCCAGCTTTATGCGGAGTTCTTAGAGACAGACAGGGGGATACTACCGCTTCCGGGCCATATTATTTGGCTTACCGAGGGCTTTGAGCGCGCGGGATACTATTTACTGCTCAATACGCAGACCTGGGATATCATCGAGTACACACTTTTGGGTGAGAGCAATGAAGTTGGCTATGAAACATACGAGACGCTGCCCGCGGAGATTAGATGGACCGCGTTTAGCAGGATGCCGGCGGACGAGTACTTTTATCTGTGGAAATGGCGGCACATGACGCTGAATTTTATTATTGTTGGAGACGCGGATTTGGTTGTGGGAGATCCCAAGACGTTTGTCAAGGATCCTAGGCATTTGTTTGAAGATAGTCTCTTGCCGTCGGACTCTGAAGATGAGGAGGATTATCACCCTGACTCGATTTCGTCTGGCAGTAATGATGAGGATGAAATGGATGAGAGTGATGGGGAGACGGGTGAAGAAACAGAGGCTATTCGTGCAGAGATTGAGGAGCTTTCCCTCGCCGAGCCTGATCATGCATTACTAGACCATAATCCGCCTACAGTGGATACCGACGACGACGACGACGACAACCGACCATCAAAGCGAGGCCGCAGCATGTTATTCACCTTAGCCAAAATCGGAAATGGCGAAGATAAGTTGTACCTTAAAGAACACGACATTGAAAGAAGAAAAGACATGCGAGAGCTGATCTCGATTTACGTCGCGCATGGATGGCCAACGCCGGCATTTGAATGGAAAGTCCGGGGCCGGGAAGAGAAAATGCCAGTAGAGGTGAAGAATAATCCTCAATTTGATTTGAGCAGGTTTGATCGTGCTGGGTGTCGCGCGAGGCTGGATGAGTGGATGCGTCGCTTCGGAGAAAGAGAACGGGTGAAGCTGAGGGAGATTATGAGAAGCAGGCAGGCCTACGTGAACCGAGTCTTAGATCAATAGACACACTTGGAATCGTATTTTTTCTACGCCATCCACGCACATATCAAGGTATGAGAGTGGATATTTGTTGATGTATTCCCTGGTGCCAATTGATACAAAGCTTGTATATTGACATTAACAATGTGAAACTATGTTACATACGATGAAATATCATTCACCAATTGATACATGTATGCAACATTGAATACTCAAGCTAGTATCAAGTTATCAATTGATCATTTCAGGCTTTTAAAGTTACATATGTTGGCTCCAAGTCCCAATGAAGCATAGTATCAAAGCGGTTATGATATCATCGGCGTTTTGGCCCGGCGAGATCGTCCAGGTACAGACTATCCTTAACAAACGATAAGCAAAATAATATTAGCTAGCGAATGATAATACGTATTCATTTATCGATTTATATGAAAATGACGTAACTTTCCAGGTCATGAGATGGAATCCTGCGTCCTGAAAAGCCGGGGTTTATTATGGGCCAATGGTCCATGTGTCAATAAGCGCCGGCTGTTGGAAGAGGCTTTTACATTCAGTCTAGACTCTGGAGTCTAGACCACCTGATCTCAGGGACGAGATCGACAAGTCATAGGGAACGAGTTGCCAAGCTGGCTAGAAGCGAAGAGCCGAGGAATGGGCTTAGGATGAAGGATGCAGTTTAGTTATCATTATATGCTAGCCGAGGTCTAGACTTCTAGACTGTAGATGGGTTTTTGAGAAGCACAGATGCTCCGCATGGATCAATGATAATGCGCACTATATTCTGTATTCTGTACTGTATACAGAGTACTCCGAACACCCGTATAGATTCATAGAACCGATTGATTGCACATGCAAGTTCGACCGGACAGACGGTGCCAGCCATGTGCCGAGTCCCCACTGTTCATCACCGGGGAACAGCGCCTAGCTTCCATAGCGCAAAAGCCAGGAATAATATTATGGTAATACGGAGTACGTATAGGATTGTTGATTATTGTCTCAATAATAATGTCTTTAGCTCAGTCCCGCAGTACTCCTTATCCAAGATCATTGCTCACTGACAAATTCCATTCAGACCGTTAATCCACCGACCGGTGGCGTCGGGACGCCTTGTTTCTGCATTTCGGCCCCTGCATATTTCTTCACAGTTGTGTTTAGTACTATGGATTAACTCCGTAAGACGTACATGTACGGAGTAGTGATGACTGTTTAGCTGACGACCTCCTGAATAATGTATATTAGCTCCTTCAGGTCGGCGCGCAAAACGACGCAGATCTTCCGCAAGACTTGTACGGATTTGGAGTTTTTTCCCTAGGCCGTCTTACCAACTCGGTTTCTTGTTAAGATGTTGGTATAGTCTGTCTTGTCATGTTTCGGTACAAGTCGATACCAACTGTTGGAAGAAGAAAAAAAGAAAAGACGATGGAACGGCAGATAAGGGAAAAAAGGTTGCAACGGGCGGAATAATTAATACACAAGGCCGAACCTATATTAAACATAGGGCGACCAGGATTGATAGCGCTGTCCCAGAGAATAGGTCCTGGAAACTATTGCCATGTGGGAGACGATGGTACCCTCTCCACCGGAAGGTGTTGGAAGGGATCAATAGTCTAATTATATACCCCGTATTTAGGCCACTACCTCACTGAACTTTTCTCCGCGCACTAAACAATAAGGGGAATGATACATAGATCAAAACTGAAAAGTACATATGTAACATTGAAGCCACCAACGCGCTGTATCTTGTAACAATAATGAAAAAAGAAATCGAGGATGGAAATACGGATTCCGGAAGAATGTATCCTGGTTTTTTCAAATCCTCAAAGGATTTCTAGTTAGGCGTACTCTAGGGTTTATGTCAGATATAGGCCGTATTTAGCCTAATCACACGCTTCATGCTCCTGACTCCGCATATCACATAATTGAGCATGCGGGTTCATACAAGCCTGCATGGGAGGCGTTTATTAGTCTCTTTTATTATTTGATACTATGGCCAGGCCAGCAGGATTTCTGGTCGTCCCATGCATGAATTTCAACGTGACAAACCATTCACCGCATTTTACCAAGTAACACTGAGTACAAGTAAATTGTACAGGCTTGGTAGACAATTGATAAAGGTTAGTATTGTTCAATTTTCAAGTGGCTTGTGTAACCAATTTACCGTCGAATTCTGTCACTGAAATTAACAAAATTTGTTATGATTGGAAGCGCTTGTTTTTGGGGTGTATTATGTATTCAAATGTAAAAAGTACAATGTCATGTTTCTAGTATATGGTATGATGGCGATGAATAATCAATCCCCGATATTAAGTACAAGCAGCTACAAAAGCAACCGAGAAAAAACTTTCAGATCTTCACAACACCTAGCTCAATGACACTATTCGCCGACGCCATAACGGTCTCCTTGGTGCTATACTGCCACTGCCATCCCAAGACCTCCTTGGCTTTTGCGTTGCTAATTTTGAGCTCTTGATCCAGATCTTTCTCAATAAGCCGGGCAATAGGCAAGAAGATAGCGACCACGCGAACAAGAAAACTAGGGAGTTTAAACTTTGGCACCTTTCGTGCCTTTTCACCCAGGTTCTCCCGCAATATCTTTGCTACATCCTCTAGCCATATGGTACCTTCACCAATGCATATGAATCGTTCCCCATTGGCTTTTGCGTTAGTCATAGCGCGAAGATGCATATCGGCACAGTCGCGAACATCGACGACCATCAGATTCAAACGGGGAATACCCGGCATGTTTCCTTCCAAGAGTTCGGTGACTCCGTGTATACTGGTACTGATGTTTTTCTGCCCCAATACGGGTCCGAAAATCATTACAGGGTTGATGACAGCGAGTTCAAGGTTGCCGCCTTCTTTTTCGATAAAGTCCCACGCAGCTCTTTCTGCGAGGGTTTTCGATTTGGGGTAAGCAGCAAGGGTTTTAGACTCGGTATCAGTCCAGTCTTTCTCGGTGAACGCGGGTCCGGACTTGCGGCGTTCCTCAGGAAAGTCTGTACCAACTGCGGCAAAGCTGCTGGTCACCACTACCCTCCGGACTGATCTCGCATCGCGAGCGAAACGAAGGACACGCAGAGTTCCTTCGCGCGCCGGCCTGATGAGATCGTTCTCATGCTTGGGCAGGCCCGGCGGGAAAGGGGACGCAACGTGCTGAACAAAGGTGACGTCTTTCATGGCCTCGGACCATCCATCATCATTGATTAGATCGGCCTGGACCACCTGCAAGGATGAGATCTGGTCTTCGCTGATTTTTGCATGGCGAAGCTGGTCCTTGATTTCGTCGGCGCGCGACAGTGAGCGCACTGTTGTGCGTACATTGTAGTCTTGTTTAAAGAGATGTACAATGACCCATATACCGAGGAAGCCACTTCCTCCAGTGACGAGTACAAGGGGTTTGTCTGACATGGTGGAACAGTAGAAGGTCGTGGTAGTGGTGTTGATGATGGTTTCTGGATGAGAAGGCGATGGTCCGCAGACCTAGGACTTTTGATCGAGCAAGCCCGCACTCGTTTTATAAACACGTCGACCGGATTAGCTTCTTGGTGAAACCCTGAAGACGTCAACGCGAATGGCAGCCTAGCTGTTGAGTGGACATTTTTGATATCTCCATTGGCCAACGTGAGGCAAAAGCGCACTGACGAATAAGCTTTTGCCCAAACAAGACTAGCGCAAAATGTCAGCAGGCTGCATATAAAAGTGGGGACTGAATGTAAAGTCTAACCGTATATGGTTAGGCTCATTGCGTTGCTTAATATCAGCCTTGACGAACTTGGATGCTACGTACACACTTCATTCCATCATTTTCCGTTCAATCGCGTGTTTAAACATGCAATACTATCAGCAGGCTGCATATGAGTCTAAGTGATACGGAAATCATTGGGCTTTGTGATGGAGAACAACACCGATAATAACATCAAGCTACAGCCGATGCGGCCAATGCACGACGTAAGCAGCTTGTTTCTCGCTTGAAATGTCAATTGCGTGCTGGAGAACCTGTTGTTCTAACAGTTGATTCCAAGGCCTTTGTCCATGGCGAAAACTGGACCGGTTTGACAGACCCCATAGCTAGACGCAAACTTCAGAATCGACTCAATCAGCGAGCACGCCGTAAGATCGCCATATCTCCCGTATTGGCTAAGCGTTGTAGTAGGATCACAAAACTCATAACCACTATACAGGACGTCGGAAGGAGACAAAAGAAACAACGACTAAAGCCTTGACAGCTTCTTCTCTGCTGACGAGGGGCTCTTCCCAGCAGTCAACAATAAAACACGAGGCTGGGATCCCACATCCATTCGTATTTCCTCTTTCGGTCGATCGCCTTTTGACACTCGTTCAATTCAACGCATTTCGCGGATTTGTCACCAATATGGAAATACTCAGTATTCCAGATCTGTTTTCCTGTGATGACTACCCGCATATTAGAGTTAATGCTCTCCCACTCCCCAACGCAATGCCTTTTGCTCTGATGCCGACTTCCATGCAGCGCTCAGTTCCTCATTACCCATGGATCGATGTATTTCCCCTACCCGAATTCCGTGACAATTTGATTCGGGTTCAGGAAATCATTGATACTTGCGATCTGTGCGATGACATTTTGGGGGCAATGTGGGATGATCAGTTAGAGACGCACGATGAGAGGAATGGATTAGTCGTCTGGGGAGAGCCCTGGGACGTCAACTCGTGGGAGCTCATGGAAGGCTTTGTGCTAAAATGGGGTTGGATGCTGTCCGGCTGCCCTGAATTGATTGAAGCAACGAACAGATGGCGATTGATGAGGGGTGAGGAGCCGTTTTTGTATCGCGAAGTAGTCAGTACGCGGCCAGTACATGTGATTTCCTGAACTTTACACACCATGTCGAAATTTATAACAGTTCTAATTAATCTGACTGACAAAGTTTACATAAGAAACAACTGCATTCGCTGACATTGTGTGCCAGTTTAGCCAGGCTAAGCAAAGTCTATCACCGACGTTATGAAAGGACAGTCCCTGGCAAGTAATTTTTTCTAATCACATCGAAGCAACTAGTTCATTATGTCCACAGAAAGTTCGTATGGTAAAATAATGGCTTTTTTCTGGCCTTACGCCGCAAGAAATCATTCCCATCGTAGCTCGCACCACTGGTGTACACATTACAACGTATCTAGAACTCGTTTTCGTCGTCGCCAGCGATGATCACATTGTTGATCTAGAAGTGCGTTAGAAATTTGCGGAAACAAAAATTTCGCCGTGCTTACCTTCAGAACCATGCGGCACAGTTGTGTCGCAAGCAGCAATTGCTGGCGTTTTCCGATAAGGGGGTCAATGACAAAGTGTTCTCTCATGTCTATGAAAAGTCAGCTCGAAATCTCAAGACAGCAAAAAGACACACAAAAGTGACATACCGTTGTTACCCGTCAGCATGCAGTCAACACCGAGTCGGCTGTTCTTCTCCTTGACTTGTCGTGACTTGATAGACGCGAGTGTCTCGATCGGGTTCAAGCCAGAGTTCTCGGCCAGCGTCAATGGGACAGCGTCCAGGGCATCAGCAAAGGCACGCATGGCATATTGTTCAATGCCAGGGCTCTGAAGTGGGATCAGCATAAAATCAGACTAGTAAAAGTACAAGAGACAAACCTTGACAGCAGCGTCCTCGACAGCAATGGAGCACGCAATTTCAGCGGCACCACCACCGTAAACGATACGGTTATCTCTGACCAAGTTACGGACAACGCAAAGAGCGTCATGTAGCGATCGTTTGGCCTCATCGATAATCTAGGAAATAGACGTTAGCAACGGAGCCACCAAAGGCAGAAGAAACAAATACCATCTTGTTGCTACCGCGCACAAACACGGTAACGGCACGGCTGTTAGCACACTCTTCAATCACCAGCATCTTTTCCCGAGTCGTTCCAAAAGTCAATTCTCGGACAAGTCCAGCTGCTCCGAGTTTTTCTTCGTTCAGGTCCTCGAAACGTGGAACAATGCGTCCGTTCGTCGCGATGGCAATCAACTCAATCTCAGGACCACCGACCCACCGAACAGCCGGCAAATCGTTCTGTAGAAGCAAATGGTTGGCCTCGTCATCGAAACCCCACTGGCAAATGACGAGGTTGGCGCCGGAATCCTTGAGCTGTCGAATCATCTCTGCGAATTTGTCTTTCTCGTATGACTGTAACCGTTTGAACTCCTCCACGGATGTGATATCAAGCTTGTGCTTCGTCTTGGGCTTCGGGGGCTCGAACGGACATGTGAGGATGGCCAGCTTCGCGTCGCGGACCTCGGAAGGCATCTGGGGGTGCGAGAAATCCTTGTCGACAATGACACCCTTGACCAAAATCGAATCCTCAAGTGCACCGCCAACCTTGCCATCGACCTTGATAAGTTCAAAGTCCACATCTTTTCGGTCCAAGTCAGCAACAGACAGAACGGCGTCCACGGCGATGTTGGCGAATTGGTCGTGAGATTTGGAGACGCTATGTTTATACTGTTAGAAAGTCCAAGGGGGAAACAACCAGCAAAGACGTACATTTTGCTGCCCAAGCTCGTCTTTGCAACCTTTAACAAGTTGTCCGTGTCTTCTTTCGAGAATGGAATTGCGTCACTGATCTTGTCGAGTTCTGCAATGGCGATATCGCAGGCTTGGTCGTAGCCGTCGGCAATTCGGATAGGGTGAATTCCTTTGTCGATCAATTCAGATGCTTGCTCTAGAAGTGAAGCCGCCAATACGACGACACCGGTTGTTCCATCTCCAATCTCGTCATCCTGAGACTTTGACAGTTCAACAAGAAGCTTAGCGACGTTGTTCGATATTTCCATCTGGCCCGGCCATCAGCAATTTGCCCCTTCAACATTGTTGTACCACGCCACAAACCTGCGACAAAATCGTAGCTCCATCATTTGTTACAGTAATATCGCCGTCTGGAGAAATGAGAATCTTATCCAGCCCACGGGGACCCTAAGTTGCGGCGTTAGACCAATTCACGCTTCAGTTGAAGCCGAACTATACCAGGGATGTCTTGACGATGTTCGCAACAGTCTTGGCCGCAACGATATGTGACTTGACCGCATCTGTACCGTGTTGTCTCTTTTTCTTTCCTTGACTTGGTTCCTGTCAGCCCTTGCCTGTAGCACCTTCGAGATCTCGACCAAACATACTCCCGCACGACGATGAAAGGCCGTCCCTGCTCATCCTTTATCACCGAAGCTGAGGAAAATTATCAGTACACCGAGGAATTTTACGAATTGAAATTTGTCGTTGAAATGGGCGCACCTTGCGATAGATCGAGTTCTGGAGTGCATCAGTCAATAGTTGTTCGTCAGTGAGGGGTACTGCGGACATACGCATTGCCATTTTGGAAGGAAGTCTGCTAAGGGGGGGCAGAATACCCGGAGCGCAACAAACAAAGACAAGAACAAAAAAAAATATAAATCACTGAAATTCCAGCAGAAAGCGCACTGACAGAACCAGCAAAGTCTCGTCGAAGCCTGATAGTCGACAAGTGCGGCGTCCGTCCCAAGCGACAAGGCCTAAACAGTTTTTTGGATTTATGGGGATGTGCCGATGGGGCTAGTGAGAGCTCCTTCCCGTAACAGGCTTAGCGCAGCCCGGGCAACCACCGCTTCGTCTCCACGCGACTTGTTTTGCGCGCCTTGGGAATTGCCTCTCTGCCGCTATAACTCTTGAAAGCACATCCAGCGCTGTCGCAACCCGCGAGCCCCTTCGGTTTTGCTCTTTACCTGGTCAAGACAGTTCGCGCCTACCTCTTGGGCGCCCCTCGAAGCGAAATTGGATATCATACGCAACGTCGTCTCTCGGTTCAAGCAGCCAGGATCCGACATGAGCCCTCGTGAGTGGCACAAAGGCTATCTGCTTTGCGCATTGCAGTGGCTTGAATCTAAGGAGGGACTCTTCGCATAGATGCTGACTTTGAGGTTTTATTTAGAGCGCGAAGATTCCTCCGGGGATGAGTCCTCTGGTGGCTCGATTCCGTTTGAGGCGAAGAAAAAAAAAACGCAGGACAGCGACAACGAGGATTCTGAAAGCGAGGAAGAGGACGTGTATGTCAGCAATTTGTGAATCGCCTGCACCCATGACTGACGGATATCCTAGCTACGTTGTGGAAAAGATCGTCGGCCATGAGTTTAAGAAGAACGTGCGTCTCCAGTGTGCAACAACCCGCAGAATGAACAAAAAGCTGACTTTGAACACCAGGGCGATTTGCTATTAAACGTCAAGTGGAAAGGATACGATGACCCTGAAGACCAGACTCTGGAGCCTGTGGAGGGATTGCTGTATGATTGATTGCCTATCAACGATGTCAACACAACCTTGCTTACGATTTCTGTTCATACAGGGAGGGCGCAACAGAAGCCGTCGAAGAATACTTTGACAAAATCGGTGGCCGACCACAGCCACCCGGAAAATCAGCGCCAGGGAGAAAGCGAAAATCAATGGCTGAAGCCAAGTCAACACCGGAACCAAAGAAAACAAAGAAGACCAGAGGCGCAACCAACAGCACTGAGGATTCTCCAAAGAGAGGCGCCCGTGACTCAATCGGCGACAACGACGAGAGGGATCTCAGCCCAGATGATTGGGAAGAAAAAGATGTCGACAAGGTCGAAACGATAGTGCCGGATCAGAAAGGAAACCTCTATGCGTACGCGCAGTTCAAAAATGGAAAATCTGTCAAAATTGCCATTGAACAATGCTATGAAAAAATGCCCATGAAGGTGAGTCGGCACGCAGTGGAAACTAGTTTCTCGTGTATATTAACCTGTGCTTACAACCAACTAGATGTTGAAATTCTACGAGGCACATCTGTACGTTTCACCAAACTATCAAAACACAGAAATTAGCTAACAGTGTCTTGAAGCACGTTCAAAGAAACCACTAATTAGACGGCAAACGGCCTTGAAAAGGATTTTCAAGGTCCTATCGAAGGGCGGCTAAGATCCCTTAATACTTTATTTTGTGGAGGGCGTATCGTGTCACCTTGTTACGTGAACAGGAACTGTTATCTTTGGACTTATTTGATTACTGGGAACATTTTTTTATCTTTTCATTTTTTCTTAATGTAATTTTAACATTACCGCCGTCGTTTCTTGTGTTAGACGCTCCAGCTCGTGCTTTTTATACGACCATTCTATCGTCTTTAGGGAATACCAACCAAGCGATTTCTGTTACCATGAAAGTGAATTTCCCAAACAAGTCAGGGCGAGTGGTTGAGCGAGATTATTAGGAAAAAGCCATTTTCATTTTTTATGAACGGCTGAATACATGCAGGTCGGTCAGTCTTCTTCCCTCATGACCACATCAAGGGCCTTCTGGCGCTCTTCCAAGTACTTGAATCTCTCGTTGTAAAAGTCGGACCCATGCTTTTGCAGCAAACTTTGGATTTTCCTCGTTTCAGAGCCAAGGACAATCTCGTCTTCTTCTTTCGTCCAGACTCCCGGCATATTGTTCGGGATTTCGTCACCTTCACTGAGTAAAACCAAAACACGGTCTGCTAGCTCTGCATTCATGGAGGTGCAGTTTAGAGCCATGATCACATGTTCGGCTGTTTTGCCATTGCGTATGTGCTCCTGCATCCAGGCCTCAATCCCTTCACCGTCGCCGTCCTCGGCGTCTTCTTCATCCTCCTCGTCCTCTTCAGTTCCATGAGCAGGCTTAACCGCACATGGCAGCTCCATCAAGGCCTCGAAATTCGCATCAGCCTCGTATTGAGACGCAGTTTTTGACTGAGATCGAATATATTCTGGAGGCTGGTTTTGACTGTTCTGTGTTTGCGTCATGACGGCGTCGTTAGACTGACTTGGTGTAGACGGATCGCCTTCTGTCGCACGTCGTCTGCGCTTTGCCGGATTATCCGTATCAAACTTTGGCACGGTTTGATGGTCCTCATTGGAGAGCCGCTTGCGCTTGACTTCTTTCTGATTGCATCGTGCAGGCTGCCTGGTCAGCTCCGTCGCTTTGGAAGGACCAGCTTGAGCTGGAGATGGTTGATTCGATACTTGAGAAGCTGCGTTTCTCTGCCCAAAAGGTTCTGGAGTCCGTAGAGTGGAGTCGACCTGAGAATTTCGGACAGCAGGAAACTGCTGAGAATCATCTCGTTGTGACCCTCGCTCTGACGCGCTTTCGCCTTCAGCGGCTGTGGTTTGCGGTTGGTCTTCTTCTTTACGAGGACCGCCAGGACGATTTGGTCCGCGGACGAATTTTATATAACGATCGCGCCATGACTGAAATGTGTGTCGAGGATTCTGAAAAAAAAAAAAAGAAAAGACTGGTTAATATGATCTTCTTTCACCGTAATGGCGAGTGCTTACTTGTTTTTCCATTTCTCGAAAGATCAAGTTGCCTGCAATCTGGTCGCCTCTCATTTCATATGGATGCAACCAGTCCCACAGGAACTGATCATCCTCAAGCGTATAAGCTGTTCTTCGACTCCTGGAGGGTATGTTGTGTGCGCCGACTGGGCGCACAGTCTTGCCAGCTCTGTGAGCTTCTAGGTCCTCAAGTCGACCGTTTATAATAGACTTTTCCACATACTTGTATGAGTACCTGAATTTGACAATCAGCGAAAAAAAAGAATGCATAAATCGAAATAAGACTCCATAACTTACGTATCCAGCGGAATTTCACGTTTTCTGTGATCCACTAGCTTGATATCTGCGTCTTTCTCTTGGAGAACAACAGAGCCACCATTCAGCTAATTATCGTGATGTTAGCTTTGAAAATCAAAATAACTATAGCCAAACTACGTGAGGACCTGCCTTGATGACCTCTTTGAACCTATCTCGTTGGGGGACATTCAGCGACAGCCAGAAGCGTTTGCCTCCGAACAAGGTTCCAGTGCGCCCATCCGGATGGGGTTTTGTATAGACCACAGTTGCAGCCATTTCAATCAGAAGCTCCAGTGAGAATATTGAGACCAGATTTGAGCGCGTTCATGCTACTGGATTTGGTTGGATAGAGCTGGTGAAGCGCATACAAGGGACGCGAGGCGCGCCAAGAGTGAGAGAAGTCGTCAGTGGTTCAATTTGATAGTTTCTAGAGAGTTTATGGTCGCTAGGTGCATTCGAGCACTGTCAGATCCGGAGAGTTCATTTCATGCTTCCGATTGAAAGGAAAAGGTAAAAATCCCCAGGAGACAAAGAAGCTGATTAAAGGAGGCACGACTTTAAAAAAAACAGGTCACGTGCAGCCACGGGAACGCTGAGTCCATTTTGGACACGGCGAGATCAGCTTCGTCACACTCCACCACTACTAGTACTATGCATGCCACACTTCTCCCCCCTTTCCTTTAATGTTTTGGGTCTATGCTTAGTTTGCTCTGGCATTGGGTGTGATCGAGTTTCGATTAGTTTACAGATAATGACTTGCTCACGACCCAGATAGCGACTTTTCTTCTTCTTCCACCCCTCGGAATGGGTGTGTTTCGCAATGTGGCACTGGTTGTGCTGTCCATTTCGCTTGTTGTATTCATCGCGCTTTTTGGCCGGTTACCAGCATTTAGGTACGCTTTTTCCGTTGATTTTCATCTAAATGGAGTCATGTCCTCACGCATGGAGTAGAAAAACGCCTATCGGGTTTTTGCATCGAGCTATCTGGATATACATTCCGCGCGGCCTGGGCCGAATCGACTCATTGCTCACGGGCGGCCGGTTCCTTTCGTGCTGTACTGGCGCTGGCAAGTATTTGATGTATGAGAATCATCCGGTTGTGTTGGTACGTTTGTTTGTCTCTTGTTTTTCCCCTAAAAAACTGCGCGACATTAACTCACCAATGCTAGATATTCTTCGCATCGCTCTTGTCAATCTCAGAGCTGGTATTTGTGCCAAGTGCATGGCCAAGACTGAGCAATCTACAGCGGACCGTTGTTCCAATAGCAATTATCCTGCCATATATCTACCTATATGCCAGTGTGACAACAAGTTCTTCCATCACCCCGGAGAATGTCAGAAGCGAGTTGACTCGGTACCCATATGACCGAGTTCTTTTCCACCCGGGCAACGAGTGCTCTACGTGTCGTATTCTGAAGCCTGCACGCAGCAAGCATTGTAGTATTTGCAATGTCTGCGTCTCCAAGCATGATCACCACTGCGTTTGGCTAAGCAATTGCGTGGGTCGCAATAACCATCGCTACTTTATGGGCTTGCTACTGTCTCTCACAGCCTTGCTCGTTTACGGTGTGCGATTGGGTTATGTCATTCTCGACGAAGACTTACAGATGACGTTGTCCCACAGTCGAAGCTCACGCTGGAGCACTGGACTATCTTGGTATGCCTTTTTCAACTACTGGGGCTATGCCATCACCGATGACCTTCGAATCGGCGCTATCTTTCTGCTGGCAGTCATGACAGCGCCGCTTGCTTTTGGCTTCCTGGTCTACCATGTCTATCTCATCTGGGCTGGAATGACTACCAACGAGACGTCGAAGTGGGACGACTGGAAGGAAGACATTGCGGACGGGCTGATTTACAGGGCAAGCAAAAGCGAAATCTACCGAACCCCGAAGCCGCGGAACGAGTCTATCGATCCAGTGTCACCCTGGCCAGGGACCACTGACCAGGTCCTGATAATGACGGGTGGTGAGCCACCCAGGGTCGGGTTTTCCATTGCCACGCAGTCGAGCTGCATTCTGCAACCTGAAGATGAAAACGCGCCTGTCGATCCGCGGTTTCATCGCGTCGAAAACATTCGATCCATCGACAATATATACGACCTGGGATTCTGGCGTAATCTGCGAGATGCAATGAACTGGGATGTACAATAGTACCTGTGAATTATATATACTTGGATAAACATGAGTAAATGATCAAATTACGAAGTGAGTCGAATGTCCTGTTATAATAAACAGGCGATAAGATAACGACCGGAGCGGAAAAACCGGGACCCGCCGCCGCCAAGTTTGAAATGATGAGCGAAAGTCGAGATGATTTTCTCCGCATCCAGTCTTGCTTGTCCTTTTTTTTTGGCGTCTGGCTCCGCTGCCTTTATTTTGCTGCAATCCTCCGTTTAAAATTGGCCCACGGCCAGTTCTCGCAATATGACAGAGCACAATTTCAGAAACGAGCCAAAATGCACCCCCGCCGAGCTGTTACTCAAGGTCGTGCTTGCGGGGACATTGAGCCACTATGAGACGCGAGGCATGATCGACGACAAACAGCTGGAGGAAATGCTGGTTGCTGGGAAGAAGATTGTTTTGAAGACGCGCCACGAAATGGACGTTAGGTATGTCGTTTTTTCTTTTCTTTTCTCCTTTTGTCCTATTGAAAAGCGTCTTCATGCCGGTCTGTTCTCACACATATATACAGACAAAGTCTTGCTCTTTCCACAGATATTTGGCAAGGTCTCACCGACGTGCTCACCAAAGCGATCCCAGTCCTAGAATCACAATCGTTTGCCTGGAAATGCCCGCCAACGGCAAATTACGATCACTCGTCCTCCAATTTGATAGCATACAACTACCCTACTTTGGTCAAGGATATCGAACGACTTCGTGACCTCTGTACTATTGCTCGAAATCTTCTCGCCACTACCAACCGAGCACAAAATTTGGCCGCAGAGAAAGGGTTTGACCAGCGGATACTGGCTTTAATCGATACATGCGTCAGGGTCACCGCGCGAGGTTTCGACGGAGACACAAATGCAAGAAATGAGGATCGATGGCAGAAGGTTGTTAACCTGTATAAAAGTCTGCTGATTATATGCCTACAGTTTTTGAACAATTTTATCATGCAAAACGAACAGCGCAAGCTTGTTCTGTGGTTGGATGTGTTTGGATACCACTCGAACGGCGACTACAAGCTCATTACGCCAATGGAGCCACTTGATCCCGCAAGTCCCTCGCCTCAAGGCGTTGCTCCGATTGTGAGGACGGGTGAGCGATCGATTGAGCCTACTCGGAGCGAGCAAGCAGCCGAAGACTTGTTGATCGAGACTATCTCGAGTTTCCCGAGAGAGCCCGCGAACATCAAGGAGGAAGCCGCCATGTTATTGTTAGCGCAAATCAAAGATCACATGGAAAAGCTTCTTGGACGTGACCTAAGGGAAATCCAAGAGATGGGCAAGGACCCGGAACAAGTGAAGGAAATACGCACCGCACTGACTGCAATCCTTGGCCACAAAGCGGACGAAATGAGAGGATTAAAAGACCGAACACAGGACCCTCCTGAGCCAGAAGAAGATGTTAAAAAGCAGCCTATAATCTGCATAGACCGAAGCGCCACAGCAGGGTATCCACGGATCTGCTGGGCAGATCTTCCCGATTTCGAGAGATACAGTGCATTTACAGCGGACTCGCCTATAACAGACGATGATACAACCACCCCTCGGCCTTATCAAATCGGGGTTGACGCCTTGCATTTAGCCAAAGAAGAGTTGATGGCACGTGCCCAAGAAGCTTCTCAAGTACTCGGCGAAGGCGACGATCCGTATGACCATGATGACGGCGTTGGGGAAGATGATGGCCAGAGCCTTGATGACGGTGTGGAAGGCAGTCTTGATGAGGAAGACGAGGAGGAAGAAGATGAAGACGACGATGATGACTATCGAGGTAGACCCGGCGATCAACAGCGAGGGCTGCTGACAGATATTCCTCTTGTTTTGGGCCCAGCCGAAATCGAAGCACTTCCAATGATTGTCAAAGCTGGAATTGTGGATAATCTAGGAGTGAAGAATGGGGATCGAGAAGTCATTCAAAACATGCAAGCGATTCGGTGTCACATATTGCTATCTCAAGAAACTGGTCGCAACTTGCTTCGTGAATTATTGATTTTCATCGCGGCTTGGGATCTGCCCGACGATGAGCAATATTTTAAATATATGGAGCAAATTATGGAGGCGATTTTGAAAAACGGATTAATGTCTCACGCTTATGCTGATTTCGGCCAGCAAAAGGATATCATCTCTCCAGCACAAGCAGTCGTGGTCAAGATCCTGACACAAATTTTCAGAAGGAAGTATACGCCTGGGTCGTTGAAGCAAGTAAAGGACAATCCGCCAGCTGAGCCTCCAATCCCAGCCAGTTTAACAAGGGTGGATGTACTTACAACACGATACATCTTTACCATCTTCCGAGAAACCATCATTCCCGAGTCGTGCGGTCTGATCTATCTCCAAGGCCAGATCCGGGCAAATAGGGCATTGCCAGAGGATTTCCCGCTAAATCTGTGGGATATGGAGAGGGTATACGAGGGTGTATATCAGATTGTGGAGTTTTTCGCAGTGCTCACGGAAAACAACGACTGGAAAAACCTGCTTATCAAATGGGAGCTCGCCTACGATTTGGTTACGTTGCTGAAGGAGCTGGATGTGAACATCCCCAAGGGTTCCCTCAGCTCGATGATAGCCAACCCGCCGGTACCAGCTTCCCAGGGTAACAACAGTCCTACCAAGGACTCTGCGCAACCAGTTGCGGTAGAACGGCCATACGACCCCAGCGACGTTGACCCCGTCGACGAGAACGGTGACGATGTTGGTTCTAGGGCCGACTCGCCGCCTGTCACCGAAGATCCCTGTGAGTTCGAATGGCGCAACCTCAAAAAGCTGGTCCTCCTGGTACTATCCTCTCTCGTGTGGCGATCTCCTGAAGTCCAGGCCCAAATCCGCGAGCATGGCGGCGTGGAATGTATTCTGTCCTGCACCAGCTTCGATGCACACAATCCTTACATGAAGGAACATGCCGTCATGTGCTTGAAATTCCTTCTTGAGAATAACAAAGAGAATCAGAAAATAGTGGAGGAACTCGAGGCTAGGGAAGTCGTTCGAGATGAAAACGGCGTGCTGGAAAAGAGTGGCTACGAAGCGGTTATTAACCAGGTGGGCAAGCTGGCTATACAGAAGAAAAATGGGTCAACATCGGCAACAGGTCGTATCGAGGAATTGTTAGAAGAGGAGTAGGTGAAATCTCTCCGACTTTGCTAGGAATTTCCACTTCGGCCGGACCTTTTTATTATTACGAGCAATGAAAGCATAATGAGACAAATGTATGAAAAGAAACGAAAGGAATGACATGTGGAAATAATGTCAGAGGTATAAAATAAATAAATGGTATTCAAAGGAAAAATATTCTCATCTTGTCATAAACTTTGTATATAGAACTTCGAGCTGGACCTAACTCATTAAAATTCATGGTGCTTTGTAGCGTCATATCGTTTCTTTATCCATACATCCCATCCAGATCATCTTCCTCGTCATCTGCTGCAGCTCTTCTCTTTTCCTGCTCCTTCCTTCGCTCCAATTCCCTCTCGCGCTGCTTCTTTCCAAAATCCGTTCGGTCGAGCGGGCATGTTCCTCGGAGACGCAGCCAGGGCCGGACACATTCGAGATCAAACAGATGCGTGGTATGGCAGGGTAATCGCACAACAAGAGGGTACGGGTCGTCGAGGAATGGATTGCTGCAGATTGGGCAGGACTGCGAGGCTTTGAGTGCTGAGCGAGGGACACGGTCGAGGCCTTGGATTCGGTCAGTTTTTTCATACATCCTATGGAGGGAAAAGTAACAAAATAGAACATACCGTCGCAAAACTCTTCATTGACTCCTTCCACTTCCCTTGGTGGCAATTCCGCACCCTGGACCAATGCTTCGATCATCTGATCGATCAGAGCAGCACCGTGATGGTCCTCTCCTGGCGTCGTCTCGTCGCCGGCCACAGCACCACCACCAGCGCCTCCAATATCATGTTCCCGTCTCATCACGTCAAAGGCCTCTGCAAGGGAACGGAAAGCTGCGCTGACATCGCCAGGTACAGGGACAGCATGCTCTCTCGTGCGGGTTTCGGAGGGGTTGGGAGTGATCTCGGACAGAGTTGCGAAAAAGGTGGAGAGGTCTGGACGGCGCGGGCGAGCTTGATTGTTTAACCTTGGATCGGTAGTGTTGTGTTCGACTTTGAATCTTGTTAGACAGTGGACGAGATGCTGGGTAAGTTCTTTTGATTCTACTGACCCTCGTATGTCGCCATGGTTGTTATCGCGGTGCGGGGTTGACTCCCAGCGCGCAACAGATACTCGGAACGCTGTGCTGGCAAATGCTCGTAGAAGTAAAGCGAGTTCTGCAGGTCGAGAATGATTCTCGTTTCCTGCCAATTGACGTATAGTCGCTCGGTGGGTGACTGAAGCAGGTCGGAGGATGAGTTCGATGCGAGCATCAACGGCGGCGCAAGGCAGAAGCCTCCGTGCGTCAGCGTCTTTTCTCCCCCACATCTCCAGGCGCTTCCGCAACTACATCACTTCCCCTATTACTCACTCTACAAACAAGTCGGCATTATTCTTAGGCAAGTTTCTCGATGTTGGAACAGATTAAAAATGTGAATAAATGGGTGAGTAGATTAGAAATCTAACACTAACTCTATGAATAGTAAAAGATAGGTAATAAATCCTGCTCAGCAGAGAAAGGAAAAAGGGAAGAAGCCGCCAGTTTCAAACACCCCAAAATGAAGGACAGTCTGCAACAAGGCTTTAAGTGTCTGAGATGACTCGAGAAAGGCCCCAGAGGTCTCAACTCTCATTGGTGTACAGGATCTACTGCCAGTTTGGAGATGGCCCACGTCACGCACTCGTGGTGAAACCAACCCCCTTGTTTCCAAAGAGTGATATCGTTCTTCTTGGTATCGCCTGTTTGAAGCCGAGAACGGTCAGATATATACATGTGTTATTTGTTTTCCTGGGCAAGCAATAACCAAATGAAAGTGGTGCATGGGGAAGACTTACATCCATTGATGGCAGTGAACAGTCCCGTCATGCACTTGTCATGAATGTCTTGATCTTGAAATTCGATAGTTTGGTTGCACTTTTCACTGATAGAATAACCCGCCGTGACAATCACCCTAGCATACTGTGGGTCGTTTTTATCGTCGACGGGAGGTATCCAAAGATCAGACTGCATCGTGTGCAAAGTGGTATTGACGGGAGTTGAAGCAACACGAAGGGTGACATTACCCGCTTGCCAGGCTTTACAGCTCGAGGTAGCAATATTTTCTGCTCCTTCTTTCGTCATGAAGTAATTTGAATCTCCTGGCTTGTGGTCATTGTTCTCCGAGAGACAGTACAACGTTCCTCCGTTCACCTGGTGGTCTCGCTTGACCCGGCCAACTGTCCTGCGTGTGGTATCTTTTGTATGCTCTGTCAGTTTCAAGTGAATATCAAAATGACAAGGTAGTTTACGACTTGCCTTGGGAAGGAGATGCCGCCACGAGCAGGGCAAAAAGCATCATGCACAAAAACTGGAAGGTTGCTCCGTGCATTTTGATAGTAGTTGTTTGAATAAGTTGAGTTGATAGTAGAAGATCAGTTGCTTTAAATCAAGTGAACTGAGAGAAATTGCT
Organism: Talaromyces sp. R2412; assembly: GCA_023626135.1. Classification (NCBI taxonomy): domain Eukaryota; kingdom Fungi; phylum Ascomycota; class Eurotiomycetes; order Eurotiales; family Trichocomaceae; genus Talaromyces; species Talaromyces sp. R2412. The sequence continues at coordinate 403,274 of JAMAGK010000021.1, read as the reverse complement.
GAAGAGTGGAAGAGTGCTACGAGGTCCTTTTATACCCAAATCGTAGACTCGTTTTGTTTCGAGTCACCGGGTGACGTGTTTCTTAATTGGCCAGAACTGCAATGGGTCATCACAACGTGGTGTTTAACGGAGTCATAGTTTATCAGTGAGTCGTTGTACTCTAGCTAGTGTCTTAAAATTGTCTTGAAATTGGTGAATCATCAACAGTCATACGAGGAGTCATATCAAAGGGTTCAAATTTTGACTGGTTCTAGCTTATGTTTGAAAATTATACCTGCTATTTTTTCCTTTGCTAAGACACACGTACAGCTATGGCTTGGTTAGTGGTGTGCCACTTCCGCAACTACATCACTTCACCTATTTAGTACTCGCTCTACAAATAAGTTGGCATTATTTTTACGCGGGTTTCTCTTTATGAAACAGATTACAAAGATGAGTAATTGGGTGGGCGTATTAGAAATCCAATCCTACACTATGAATAGTCGTAGCTAGGGAAGAAATCCTGCTCAGCAGAGAAAGGAAGAAGGAAAGCGGCTAGTTTCCAACAGCCAAGGATGAACGATGGTCTGCAACAGGGCCCCATGTGGTATGAATATCCTGTTGACTTCATTGAGCAGTAGCACTAGTTTTAAAAACGCTCCAGGTCGCGCAGTCCTTGTAAAACGAGCCTCCTTGTTTCCAGAGAGTGACCCCGTTTTTCCTGAGATCGCCTGTTGGAAGTCCAGAATTGGTCAGCCATCTCATTTGTTCCGAGGTAACAGCAGCCAAGTGAAAGCGATGCTTTGGAAATGCTTACATCCATTGATGACAGTGAATAGCCGGTTTGTGCATATCGCAAATATGTCCATGCCATCTTTTGCATTATCGACATAGAATTCGACTGCAGTTTTTGCGTCGCAATCTGACGAAGCTGTATGACTCACGGAGACAATCAGCTTTTCGTATTGCGGATCATTGGGATCTTTTAAAAACTCAGAGTCGAAGGCATTTGTCTCCCTGATGGTGGTGTTAAACACTTTTTCCCCTCCTAACATCCAATATACACAGGTGCTGTTGGCTAGTGCCTCTGCGCCTTCTAAAGTCGCGAAATGTTGTACATCTCCTGGCTTGTTGTCGTTGTTTTCTGAGAGACAATACAGACTTCCTCCGTCCACCGGACGGTCTCCTCGCTTGGTTAGGTCACCTGTCCCTTGTGCAATGACTTTTTGTGCGTACCCCGTCAGTTCCAATTCAATATCAGGACAGCATGTCAGTTTGAGAACCTGCCTTGGGAAAAAGACGCTGCCACCAGCAGGGTAAGGAACATTCTGCATAAAAACTGGAAGGTTATTCCGTGCATTTTGAAAGTTGTTTGAATGAGTTAAGTTGGTAGTAAACTATCAGTTGCTTGAAGTGAAGTGAAGTGAGCTAAAAGAATGAATATGAAGTTGCATGAGATGTAAAAGGAACAAGAGTAAAAAGAAGAAGAGTTCCAGAAGGCCTTTTATCAAGCCTTTGACTCAACTAATTTTGAGTCATCGGATGACGTCTTTTTGGGCCGGCTATGTGGACGGGTAATAGGCCATCAAAATACCGTAATTAAAAGATTCATAAGGTTATCGGTGAGTCTTTGTACAGTAGCCAGCGCTCCATATTTGTCTTGTGGTTGGCGAATTATCAACGAGTGGTCGTTCTAACAGCAAATCGGAGGGTTAGAGGTCTAGAATGCTTTTTGTCGGGTCAAACTTTTATGAAGACGCAGTCATGACTTTTCTTTGTTTTTGGATGGCATGGCTCCTGGTTAGGTCCCGTTATTGGACTGCCTGGTGAGTCTGAAACGGCTTGCTATAATAATATCCGAGAATTTTGTACACCGGTTCCTTAAGTGCCGATTATACGTACAGGATTAAAAACCGTCATTCTATCTAACAAACCTAGGTTTGATCTAGTGAAAATTATGAGAGCAAATATGGTTTGCTATTATAGATGTTCCTGTGTGACGTTGGTCAGCCCAAAGGGAAAAAATAAACTACGAGTTCAGGTTGGAGTTTTCGAGACTTTTCTGTAAGCCCGTACATGGACGAATTCATACCAAGTAGTTTCACTGACTTCCGAATTAAACATTTGTTCTTAGTTCAAGACCGAAGGAGAATATGTAAAAGCGACGAAAGTTGAAAAACGGGGGGAAGGGAAAAAAAGAAACAGACAATGAATTCAAAGGAATACACCTCGCAGAGTTAAGGCTTACTTTTGGAGGCCAGGCCCTCGATGAAGACTCACAGATCCTTTCTTATGATTGTTGCTAACATCATACACAGAATAGTTGTCCTGAGGCTATTTCAGTCCAGAAAATCGGAGAAATGGAATTTCCAACATGGTTTTAACAATTGTACCTACATGGCCATAAATCAATACGCCACGTGCGCTTCAGAATTAAGTTCTCCAAGTGCTTTCTCTGCTAAGACAGCTATGGCTTGGTCAGTGGTGTGATTCCCCTCAGCTTCTCCCATTCATGCTCCAACAGTGACATTTTTACAATGTCGTGCCACGATCGAAAGCGATAGAAAGCCTCCCGCTCCCGACCCTCCTCAACAAAGCCCAACTTCCTGTACAAGTTCAGGGCACCATGGTTGTACGCAAACACATCGAGGCTGAGTCGATGGAGCCCAGCAGCCTGAAATGCCCAGTCCAGAGCCCAATTAATGGCCTCTGTACCGTATCCTTTGCTGCGAAATTTCTCTGCAATCATTATGCCGAGCTTTGCATTGCGATTGTGGTTGTCTTCCTCGCCACTGTTATAAATCGATAAAAAGCCGATGGGGTGAGGAGTTGCTGCCTCGGCGAGGTGACTCGGACCTTGTGCAACCTTCTCGCGTTGTTCCTTTTGTTCTTCAGGTGAAGATAAGTCGGGAGAAAGGCATATTATTACGCCTAGTTTTGCGCCTTGTAGAGTTTTGACAAAGTCTTCTGCGACTTTTCTAGCCGGGGGCCGTGGAGCGCGTGTTTTGCCCATGATCTGGACTGTCGGATCACTGAAAATATGCTGATGGAGAAAATTTATGTCATCTTGAGAGCCTTCTGCTGCTCGAAACAGCAGGCGGTTGGTCCGGAAAGGCACTTTGAAGCTTTGGTCTCCTCCCATTCTTAAGGTTTGCTGTCGCATCAAAGTAGTCGATTATGTGTGGTACAAATTTCTATCCATAATGTTGGGATGGAACCTAGATATTTATACTTTGAAGAAAAATGCACACTGATTTTTTCACAGGGGTACCTATATGTAATAATTGGTCAGTAGTTGATCCTCCGATTGGTTTTAAAACGGGGTTGCCGCGTATGTCCACCTCTACCTTTTTACATGTATACCGACGATTCCTTCCATCTTTTTCATTCCACTTGCCTGAAGTTGATCTGACCATCCCATTTGAATTAGTACGCGCTTTTAGTTTCGCAAGTGTTTTTCTTTTTTCAAAACAGCAATTGACGATGCTATTCGTTGTACGTACCGATCAAAAGAGGTATCATGTGATCGCTCGTACATTAACAGCATGACTATCATTAGGCCTGATCTTCGTTAGCGTTCCTATGATTTATTAACCTTAATGTGGACTGTTCTCAGAGTATGGCATGAAAAATAAAAATGTTCAGTGTGTTTCCTGTAGCATCATTCTATTCAACCTCTCACATGGATCATACCTCATATGTCTCTACCGTTGACGCTGAACCTCTTCATCGGCACGATTAGGGCCAGGGTATTTCTGCTATCATATAAAACAAGAATTATGCGCGCATTAGAAGCCTCCGGGACCACTAGATTGAACATTGCTGTGATAAATTATACTGTATCCTTGATCATGACCTCAGACTAGACAGCCGTAAATATTACTAGAGGATTTGAATAAAACTTTGTTCTCACAAATTAACTTACTTTCAGCATCAAATAAAATAGTCCAAATTGAAAATTAATTCCTTCTCATCCCCCAATGCTTGTGAAACCGCTACCAGTTGACAAGGCCAGAGACATTGCCGCAATACAAGGAGCATTGATGCGGGCGAGCTCGAGGTGAAATGGTTTTAAAAGCCTGGTAGTCGCACTATTCCCTGCCTTGCTGAGTACACCAGAACTTGTGTCCGTGGAGACAATAACAGCAGCCGTAAATACTGCCAGAGATGCCCAAATAGGGAGGGAGTCTGCGGGTATTCTTTCGCAAGTTTCTAATATACGCCAAGCTAAAGATGCCGCCTCACTATCGATGCAGACCTCTCGTGTGGCTTTTACACTATCATAGTTAGATTCTCTCTTGTCGATAGGTTCGGGTGGATATCCTGTCGAATTATAGAGGTCACAGATATCGGGTGCAAGTAGGTACATGTGACAGAAATAGTACAAAAAAGTATTCTCAGGCGGAGCAGATGCCAAGTGTAGATCTTTCCAACGCATGACTTCGTTGATCAATCTTTCTTGAATTTGTTGCAATTCCATTTGGACGCTTAGCGGTGCGTATAACTCAGTGGTATTTCGCTGTGATTTTCCCTCGAAAGAACGCGAGAGACACTTGAACGAATGAATGTCGACTAAGGTGAGGCAAAGTGCCACTAATGGATCTGCATGTGACGGAACAGAGTTTGTCTCGGGGTGGATTCCAGTCTCTGTATCGACTGTCGGAAGAAGTAGAGATGAGTAGTTCACACTCAGGGTTGACGGCTGACCATAGTGTACAGCGCGAAGCACATCCACAAGTCTGAAGTAATCCATAAGAGGTCTGCCATATGAGTGAATAAGCATGGGCAGTTGCTGAGAAGAAGAAAACTGTGAGACGCACTTGATATAATTCATGCCAAGAGACTGCGCTTCTTTCTGTCCCTGATCTGCGTAGGCATATTGGCGCATAATTCGGGAAACGGCCTATCAGTCGAGTGCTTTGTGAGACTGGGTGACCTATTGTGTTTTTTATATAGCGAAAAAAAAAAAAAAAAAAAAAAAACTAACGGTTTCCACGTAGCCATGAGTCAAGGTTGTGCGCTTCCACACCAGAGGATCGGAGGAAAGTATACCATACGTTTCCAGTAGAACGCACTGTCACGATATTGCTTAGCTGGCATCACCTAATTTACAAGACAAGCCACGAGGGTCATGGTGATATCTCACGGCTTTTAATAAGTCCAGCCTCCTCGCCTCACGATTATCGACCTCTAGCTGCGCGGTCATGAATTGGACGGAATCATGCCAATAAGCAGCGGACACCTCAATGGGCTCTTTGAGAAGCATTGAACCGATGCACGCCATTGCCAGTGTGAGATATCGTGGCCGTGGGCTGCGCGAGAACAACGAGACAGGCAAGTCCCTGAGAAATGGGGTTGCTGCTTAGGAAATCCCGTGCGCATTTTTCCACAAGGCGTTCTACATCATTTCGTGCAGAGGAGATTGAGATAAGACCAATGGGCCAAAATACCTGAGGCAAAAGGCAATCAGAAACCAAGCTCGAGACACTGCCGGTTTGGTCAGATGTCCACTTCCTGAACGTACTGGATTTATGCGGGTAGCTTTCGTTAGAATGTCACCGATGATGGCCGCTGGCCTTGAAGAAGAATGGTGCTGCGTCTTGTTCTGTCTCTCTGCCAATATGGATTGCCGAAGGGCTGGCAAGGAGGCTTGGTTGAGCGGACTGTAGGCGACTTCGGCGTCGTGAGAAGAGGGATTACGGTCTCCTGGCCATGGTTCTTCATTATCTTCTTCTGTTTGCGTTGCAGACGCAGCGAGCGATGTGTTGGTTGATAACGACTCCATGTTGTATGGCCGCTTCTCTCCAGTTAGATCCAGAGACGGGTGTTTACGGGAGTTGGTTCCTTGAGCCAGAACGCTCCCTTAACAAACATATATGATGGTATGATGTCGAGTCACGAAGATTTGAGAGGGATCGAGTGTTCAATATTGGAATGTAGTAAGTAGTATGCAGAAAACGGAGCTGCTCCCATTCCCGGATAATACGGCGGATACGGCAAACTAGTAGCGGGTAGAGAGACCAAATTCTGTATTTTTGGTATTTTTGGTTTCCAATTCGTAAAAGCGTGTACGGAGGAGTACCTTCCCCGCAATTTCTCTCCGCAGGCTTCCTTCCCCGAGGTGCCGTCCTCGACACCTCCGTCTCCCATATTTGACCTCAACAGGAGCAGTATGGCCATTCTTGCATCGTATTTGCATGACACAGCGAGCTGTTAGCTATGACTGCGGAGAATACTTCACAGGCAGGCGTCCGGACGCCACGCACTGCCGGGCGACACGTTGTAAGCAACCAGGGCGAGACGCGGCCACAGAATTCCCAGTCAATTCAGAAATGACAAGCACTGACCTGTCTCCCATAGTGTGGCACATGTCGCCGCGCATTCTCTCGACGAGAGCATGTTCTCCGCCATGAACGAATACGTGAGTGAAGCTTTGGCGTTTCTTCTCATAGCGGCACTACGCGCTGACGGGTCTTATGTCGATATAGACACGAACGAGGCCCCCTTTGCGTGTGACATCTGCGGCCAGCGTTTTAAGCGGCAGGATGTATTTCGACGTCATAAAAAGAGTCTCTGTTCCGCAAGGCAGCATACAGGGCCACATGGTAAAGTGCGGTCGTCCCAAGCCTGTAACCAATGTAGGTTGCAGAAAGTGAAGTGTGATGGTGGTATTCCATGCCAGCGATGCATCGGAAGGTCCCAGAGTTGTGTCTACGATTCGAACGTCCCAAGGCAACAAAAATCACCTTTTCCAGACAACCACGCACATTATGAAGCCGAAGTGAACGACCAGATGGGACCGCCACTAACCACAGTACCACGTTCAGTCACCAGTCCACCCCAGCCGTCTCTCTGGGAACTCCGACGGTCGCTATCAGATCTTGGACAAGAGCCAGAAATCTCTCAGAGGAACGCAAACATCCTATCATTAGTAGCGCCCACTGAAAGCCAACCTAGCGACCCAATGACGGCGCCTATGGATGTTACCCCAGATATCCAATCTTCAAATTTACTGGCTGCTGGACCATATTGGAGCTCAGCGCAGCTTGACGCGATTTTCACCATGACTGAAAATCGACACGACTGGAATTCAGACTCCGCTTATCCAGAGCAGGGTCACGAGGTATGTCACAAGTGCTTGGCTTCTTATTTCAGTCCGAGTTCTATACTCACGGATGCAAGTGTTTTATCCATTTTCTCTCAATTGTCATACCGATCACAGTTTTGACGGTTTGGATGGGTTCCAATTTCTACCGGGGCATTTCGGAGACCTCGAGCCCTCATCAGCTGACGAAATGGAAACGACTCCTCGGATTGGGCGAAGTAGAGACCATCAGGGCGGTTTGCCGATGTGGTTATACGACATCTCCTCGACGATACAGCACCATGATACGGAAATAGTGCAGAGCTTTTTGGATTTGTTCTTAGAGAATTTGAGCCACGCATTCCCGACTTTCGCACGCATTGAGATCTCAAAAGACACTTTGCCTGACCTCGTGCTAGCGATGGCAGCTGTGGGAGGCCTTTACAGCGAGATCGAAGGCAGTTTTGGAATTGCAATCAGCATGTATACAGACGCTAGAAGGCTTGCTATGAGTCGGGTAGGAACACGTCGCTTGCATAGAGCACTTTATGTCCCTCGTCACTTCCAGCTATTGTGCTGACTTTTGATCCATAGGTTTGGTCTTCGGAAGCGATGTCTACGAGCCAACTTGGCGATTTGATACGAGCTGTATGTGGTTTCTTTCCCTTCTGGCTAGGTTGAGAATCTAACAGCAACATAGCACGCGTGTATTGAAACATTTGGCCTGTGCAGTGGCGATGGCAGGACTTTGGAGTGCGCGGAGGCTTGTCATAAACATCTCATACAGGTATGTTTGAGATTAATACCCCGGACCACTTTATTTAGTAGTAATAAATTGAGACAGGTCTGCGAGGATGCTGGCATTCTACATATTGACTACAGACAACCTCCCGATCAGATACAGGAACGTATAGAGTAAGTTGCCCAACTACTACGGCACAATCAAATGATGCTCACCCCTCACCCAGCAGTACAAGATCAGGCAGTTTGACGGCCCATGAGGATATGTTTGATCTGCTTCATACGGCTCTCAACCCACATGTCACGGGGCCTCTTTCAGCCACTCATCTGAGCACATCTTTCTGTCTTGCATCACTATCGGCGCTTTCATGGCATGCGCGGCGGCATGCTCAGAGCCGGTTAAGTGGTCCATCCCTATGGAGGCGAGAGCACGTTGAATTATCGTTACGCCGCTGGTTTAACGCGACCCAAGCCTCAGAGACTAACAGAGATTTGTCTTTATCTGTGATGTACCATATGACCTGCATCAATTTGTATGCTAATATGGATCTTACTCATAAATTGGTGTCCGCAAAGTTGGAAGCATCCGAGCATACAGGCAACTACCTAGAAAAGCTGGAAGCATGGCAACGATCTTCTGATGGCAGAGCGGTAATCTGGCATGCTTCAATCTTGCTAGAAGATGCTAAGAGGGCTCTCATCATTCGACTGCAACACAGTATTCGTAGGGATGTTGTCCAGGAAGGTGTACCGCGAACGGGAAGGGGTACCACTGCCGAAGCTCCTCACATTGCTCCTTCGATCTACTTGGCATCTCTACTTCTGTGGATCTCTTGCATAACTGTCACTTCTACACTCGGAAAATCAGGCAACACACATCTTCAGGATGGCGTATATTTACTATCTCATCTGAAATCTCGCATGGCGAGGAGACTCTGTCGCACACTTATCCGGCTACTCAATACATGAGCTAATCTTGAGGAAAATCATGATTACCAAAGGGTCCAGCATTTCCAACCAATGTTTCAGGGGGTATTTTTTCCTGCAGCATGATATCTGTACAAACTGAATTATCTTCGCCTGTCTATAACACTTTTCAAGCCGTAAAAAGTAGCTGTGATCGCAGCAAGGCCAATGATAGCAGCGGTCGTCTTAACTGCATATTCCACCTGCACAAAGAAATCAATGCGGCCCCCAGGATGTTCTGGCTTCAAGTCAGGAAGAGAGGTCTCATAGGCCTTTCGAATGTCTCCTATCGTTACCATCTCTGGTCTCGTGTTTCTATTCTGGATCAACCGTCTGGTAGCGAATATGTCTGCGGCAAACAGTGTTGTGCCCAAGCCATCGACGGGGAGTCCTGTAAAACTTCCCCGTTAGTTACTACATGAGCTCAGGGAGCTGGGTTTCGCAGAATCTCATACCCATGATCGCTGGTATTGTTCCTGGGATGGTGAACGCGGAGAACGAAGTGGACGATGTCGAGCCCTCGATGTAAGCAATGACATCTTCCGCCGCAGAATCCAGTACTGTCAAGTGCCCGACATCATGCAAGTGGTTAATTCCGTCAATGACCTGTTCCAAAGAGCCGTATTTAAGGAGTACAATAGCGTGGTCTTGTTGTGCCTTGGCTAATGTAACTCCCAAATCTCCCACCTGGTCTTCCATTGCAATCATTTGCGTGAGATCCAAGGATTTGATGCGAATTTTTTCTACGGAAAGCTTTTGAGTGCTCTTGAAGTGAATTTTTCCGCCGGCTGTGGGCTGCTGCGAAATGGAATGTTTCAAGGCATCAAATTTACTGGAGTGAACAAAGACAGCATCCAACCCATCGAGTGGCCGGGCGGTGACTCGCGCATTGTCTACTATCTGTTGACCGATCGCTGACTTAAGCGATCCACCCTCAACGACCACGGTCACATTGCGTTTCGAGGAGCTAAGGTCGATAGTTGATGGGGCAGAGGAAGACAATTTGAATGGGCTCGGACCTAGAAAAGAATAATGAAGTCTAGTCAGCGACCAAGGTTTCCATTTCATCACAGCATGGAATGCCTCACCGCAGATCAAGACATGATCAACATTGACATCGTTCACTTCCTCTTGAGTAATAACGCCAGCGTACTGTATGGCGAAGTCATCTAGATACGGCCGGGCCATTTCCAAAATCCTTGAAAGTACTTCATCTTTGGCAACGGAGGCAAGCACAACGGCATTGCGAGCGGCGATAGAGGCAGCGAGCGGAGCAAGCGCATACCGCAATGGATTGCTGGGTTGAGAGATAATGAGGGATACACCTCTCGGCTTCGGCAGCTCAAATGGTCTTTCAGCTCGGAGTGACAGCTTTGTCGTGTTCTTGGATGACTGTAAAGACTTGAAGTGCTCAGTGATATCGAACTGTAGTACAGCCAGCTCGCGCTCCCATACTAGAGCATGGTGGTCAGAAACTGATGAGATCGATCCGATCAGCGCAATTTTTGTACGATCATGCAATAATGCATACCTTCGGTCAGCAAAGTGATGATTTCATCGCGGTGCTCGAGACAAAAATTCGACAGCGCCTGGAGCTGACGGGCGGTCCATTTGCTGTCTGCCACAGTCACATTGCACAACCATGCGGCTTTCGCCGTAGCTAAGGCCTATGTCAAGTCCTCGGCCATTGATCTACTGCTGTGAGATGTTTGAGATTTGATGTTCGTTGTCGTTGGGGTCGTCGTTGTTGCTTGGAGCTAAGCTTCACCAGCAATTCACCTGCAAAGCGACCACTTTGGAACAGAAGGCTGCCTCGGTCTATCTACCTATCCATTGAGTTTAGCAATATGTTGCGCTAATAACTATTCATGGCTTTCGTCCACTATTTGGGGTAAGCTAGCTCGACCCCCAAAGAGGTCGAGTCCTTGGGGCAACACACCCCACACTCTTCCACGAGGACCAACCAAATCGCTTACCCCAGGGGCCTGAAAACCCGATGGAATAGCGAGTCGCCTTTTGCATCATTCATTAAAAGCTTTGTGGACGTGGAATTGCCTAGGGCCCGACCCAGAAACAAGCTGATTTACAAGTGTGAGGCACCTTCTCCAAAGTCAATATACCAAGCTGTCTTTGTCTCATTTTTCCTGTGGATGTCGAGAATGGCTGTGCAGATGGCAGACTCTCCCCTGCTGGCTCCTGTTCTCTTTGCCTCTCATGGCTCGCCCTTCATGTGTTGCAAGGAATCGACCTCTTCAAAGTGGTGGGCCAAGGTCAGTTTTTAGCAACAAATTTCTCCACTAAGGCAATTGAATTATTGCTCGCTCTCATCTCGAGTGTCTGACGAGTATCTAGTTTGGCAAAGATGCCATCGCAGCTGGTATTAAAGGCATTGTCATGGTAGGCGCGCATTGGGAAGAATTGGGCGATCGCATCCGTGTAGCAACCAAATTCAACCCAGACAAGGTGCAGATGGACATAATTGACCGCTCATACTGGGAGAAATACCCTATTAACATCTCGACGGATCTGGCGGATCGTGTCATCTCTCTCTTGCGCGAGAACCATTTTACAGACGTCGAGCCCGACCCGACTTTTGACTGGCACGACGACACAATCACGCCCTCACGCTGGATGTTCCCTGATGGTACGCCTCCAGCAACCGTTATCAGTCTGAATGCACGCTACAACCCAGTATTCCATGTTCGGATAGGTAGGGCGCTCGCTCAGCTGCGCAGGGAAGGCTATCTTATAATCGGCACTGGCGGCGCTGTTCACAACTTGTATAGAAACAATTGGCTCCCCATGCTGAGCAAGGAAGACAACTTTCAAGTTGGTTCAAAGCCAGCCAAGTGGGCGATAGACTTTGACCGTGCCGTCAGGGATGTCATTCTGAACAACAAGGTAAGCTGTAGCTCATTTCATACTGCAACACCCTCAAACCGCCATGCATATCTTGGCTATTATTGCTTTTTTTTTTCCCCCTCTCTAATGATGATAGGGACCCGCACTTGCCGGGGCAATAGTGAGGCTGACGCAAAGCCCTGGCTATAAGGCCGCCCATCCGACCGATGACCATTTCTTCCCACTCCTTGTTGCGGCGGGCGCAGCATCCACAAGTGACGATCAAGGCAAGCTCATGGCGCAAACGTGGGAGTTGCAACATATGTGTAATAGCCAGTTTCTTTGGGGTACTTGGTAATCTTTGTTAGCTAGAGACGTCGGTTGATGCCGGAATAAACTTGTCAAAAGGATGATCGAATGCTATGTATTTTATAAGGTTCTTAAGATCTTTGTGCATTGGTACTCTTCCTACTTCACTTCCGATTCACTTCAGAGGGAAGATTTTACATCTCGTTCCATGCGTAGTTTGAGCTAGGACATTATTTGATATTTTTTCTTTGACCAATGCTTACTCAAGGCTCGTTTGATTTTGATACACTAAGATACACAAAACAACATTTGAAGTTCATACTGTTGCCTTTCAATCACATCACCATGGTTTTAATATATACATGTGGTCTGACATCGATCACAATGTTTCGATAGGGTCCTCCTAAAACGAGATGTTGATTACCGCTTATCCCGTATAATTTAAAAGTCCGCATGATCAGTCGAAGTCGACGAATACCGGAATTTCTCATAGGATTGTCCTCTTATCCTATAGATTCGTTGGTTGATCCGGCCATGTTGACAAGAAATCAGACTCAATAAACGGAAATGAGCTTATATCTCAATTTCTTGTCATCTCATTGCCTATACAAGTTGCTTGACAGCTACGTGCAGTTGATTCATCAATCCATAGCATACTTAGAAGTCTCGCTCAGTTCTTACTCCTGCACTATCAGCATGTATGGGAGACATATCGCGCCATGTTACGAAAAGAAAACAGCGCTTAGGTCAAATCTCAATGCCAAAGCACAATCTGCACCCCACGGTCAAAGGCTCGTAGTTTTGGCTCGTTTAGACGGCAACAAGTTCTCGTAATCTGGCTTGGCAAGTAGCGACAACATCATGCCCAAAATTGAATTCGTTAAACTCGGGTTGATTTGCTACAATTTGACGCACATACATATCAGTAGGTTGTTCGCAGTCACATTCCTTGTACAATCGGTGCCATAAAGAACACTTCGTCATAGCCGAATGTTGGATGTGGCAGACGAAGCGTGAAAAAAAAAAAAAAAACTTACATGGTACTGGCCCATTGACGTACTTCCTTGCCTCTTCTTTAACCTTATCCGCTTCATCTTGACCAGCATTTGAGAATATCTGGATTGCTGAAGCTCGGGGTTTTCTCACAGACTCGAAAATAGCCAGTCTTTTCGGCACGTCATCCGTCGTGGTGATTGACTGGAAAAGTGTCCCTAAAGCTGCTCCGTCCTCGATAGCCTGTGCACCTCCTTGGCCCTGATCTGATGGAAAAAGCAACTTTCAGCTCAAAGCCATAGCCACACGCCTTAAAATAGAAATTTTGAAAACAGCGTCAAAGCTATGAATAAACTTACGAGGAAGCATTGGATGGGCAGCATCTCCTACTAGAACCGATTTACCCTTGTACCACGTGGGGATAGGCGATCGATACATCAGTTTCCACAACTTTAGATCCTCTGCGAGACTAAACACTCATACACAAATATCAGTATCTAGAATGATCATGCTTCTCATGAAGTTGTACGTTCCTACCTGCAAGCCTTGATTATGTCTGGATGGAAATCCTTGCATTCGTCCAAGAGACTGCTAGTGTTTGCTCCGATATTCCACTCTACTCAGATTAGGTTAGTCACGGTTGTGGGCTGGAAGCGGCGAGGCTTACGGTCTAAATTTGTGTCCCCGGATCTAGACGAATGTATGCCGACGAAATTTTGCAAATGGCCACTGAATAATGTCAATATGTTTGAGATGTTGACTGATTGTATGCCACCTTAGGATTTTGCTTGATCCTTCATTGTAATAATCTTCTATGGGTAAAAGCTTACCTTCGACATGGGTACCATACTAATCTTCGCTTTGGGGCCGTAGCAACCCTCACTCCCACATGGTTGTGCAGATACAGGCTCTCGCCGAGACCAGCTTTAAGTAATTTGTCCGTGAGTATCATAAACCGGAAGGCTGACTGACCGGTCTCTGTGGCGGGGATATCTGCACCGGTAATAAAATTGGCTGTTTCGGACTTTTCATCACAAGTCAACGCGTGTCAAAACATAAAATGACACAAATATCATCCACACATTGAGAGAAATTGTATGTGGAACATACATGAACACCATCAGCGGCAATGATTAGATCTTTAGAATGCGAACTTCCGTCTTTGAGAGTGATCACGCCGTGCTCGCAGTCCACCTTCTTCACTTCGGCAGACAACTTAAGGTTAGCTCCTTTGAAGCCGTTACCAGGGTCTTGAGCCAGCCTTTTAAGCTCATTGTGTAGGTCGACTCGATGGAGGAAATACCATGGCGCTCCATATTGAGTCTCCAAATCATCGTAACGCCCCAAGTAGGATGCAACTAGAGTTTTAGAATCCACAACATTTCCCTGTAATGAGTGTTTTAAGCAACCGTTGCCTCCATAGACCTCGAAACGTTTGTCACTTGGCAATCTTACCTCTTTCACGTGCACGGATTTGGCTATTTGAAAGTCGAAGTCCCAGGCCTTCAAGATTCTGGCTGCGTTGGGACAAATATGAATTGCAGCGCCGACTTCGTTCGCCAACGCTGACCGCTCAAAGATCTGCGGAGTTGATTCTTCGTCAGCAATGAGCCATAGCCACTGCAGCGACCCCCTTTCGTACTAATATCCCATACGCAAAAAAAAAATAAATAAAATAAAATAAAATAAAAAAAGGCTAGTGAAGAGGTGATTATATTTATTTGCTTGCTTACTTCCACATTATGGCCTGCTCTGCAAAGGCCAATGGCAGTGCTGAGGCCTGCAATGCCGGCCCCGATAATACCAACCTCAAGCTGCAAAGTTTGTGGTGCCATTTTGTTACAACGATTTATATAACTGGGTATCTCAGGCTGGAGAAGATAAAAGTATGCGTCAGCAGACTACGCATTCGCCGGCCAGGTCAAAATAAATGCTTTCGTACGGGGTACACGGGCCTACCTCCATACTCTTCCCCGCCCCCACCCCTTAGGGCAGGGTTGATCATGTGAGGCTATTCCGAGCCGGGGACTGGGGTGCGGGGTAGAATTTCCGTGTTCTGAGCCAATCGGAGGCGATAGGGTAACTTATCTTTGGGGTAGCTTAGCTTGGGGAGGTCACCTCGGTCTTCTTGTTAGCCAACCGGATTTATCGGATATAGTGCCGACTTGAATGTAACTGGTGCATCTTATGCGCGTCCAGTATTGATGTTTAAGGCAGCGCTGTGGCTTTGTCAGATCTCAACTAACCTACAGACTTTCACTTGTTCTGGATCTACTTTCTCCTTCAGCAGCATTGCGACATCAATTCGTTGTCCCAGCTGTTGCATGTCTTGAAGATGCCTAACAAGATACAAAACCTCTACCAGCGGGATGACACTGGCCCGTTCATTGTAGAGACCAACGTAACGGTACCGCTCCCTACGGCAAAGCCTAGCACACCAGACGACCCTTGCATTATACGATGCAATGTCTATAGGCCAAAGAACGAACTCCCATGTCCTGTATTGGTCACTTACGGGCCGTGTAAGTCTCCATTGAGAAACTCTGGGTGACTACTTGTGCACTGAAGAGCCGCCAAATAGTCAATCTTCCAGTTTTCCCACTCCTTTGTCTCTGAAAGAGTACCATACTGACAGAATATTTTGTAAGATGGCAAGGATATCTCCTATGCAAAGTGAGTTCTTCAGGAAATAGCAGTATATTTGATTTTCTTTTCGCAGGACTAGCTGTCTATTCAAGGTCATTACCTTGCGAGTGTGATACACGACTTGGCTAATTGGCTTGTCTTTGGCTGATAGCTTCCACCCCAAATCCTTCAGTGACGTGAACCCGGAGCACAAGTCGGCTCATGCCGCCTGGGAAAATCCTGACCCGGCCTTCTGGACTGCACGAGATTACGTCGTCGTCCGCGCCGATGAGCGCGGTTGCGGCCAGTTTCCTGGCCGATTGGACACTATGAGCTCCGCAACTACAGACGTTTTCTTTGATCTGATCGAGTGGACTGCCGTTCAGAGTTGGAGCTCGGGCAAAGTTGGTCTATTAGGTATCAGTTACTACGCTGGGAGCCAATGGAAAGTTGCAGCGAGGCGCCCGAAGGGGCTGGCTGCCATTGTGCCTTGGGAGGGTGAGTGGATGATTGTGAGCTGGATTGATAGTAAACTCTGAATGCGTGCACGACACGACCGCTGACATTATTGTAACAGGAATGAGTGACTATTACCGCGACAGGGTCCGGCATGGAGGCATCTTGTCTAATACCTTCATCTGTGAGTGAAGATGCTCCCTTCATGCAACAGGAAATGAATTTAATTTCCTCTTTAGCATGGTGGTGGGATCGTCAGGTGGTCTCCAACCAGTACGGCCTTGGTGGTAGGACAGCCCGCGGCTGGGGCATAGACACCCTTGAGGGCGATCTGAGTGAAGAAGAGCTCAAGGCCAGCCGAGCAGACCAGACTGAGGATACGGCAAAATACAGATTTTTAGATGAAGACTATTACGTCACTAGGCAGTTCAATCTGGAGGATATTGAAGTTCCCTTACTGAGCGTCGCGAACTGGGGAGGAATATTGCTCCATCTTCGTGGCAATATCCTGGGGTTTATGAAAGCTGGATGTAAGTTCAAATATCTGCGTTGCATCACTGGACGACATGATCTGCCGTTCTACTACGCGGGAGAGGTTGAAGTCCAATTGTCTTTCCTCAATGCTTTCCTCAAGGGCCAAGATGACAGAGGTTGGTCCGTAGAGGGCAAATTGTCCCCCGTCAGTCTATGTCTGAGAAAGGGAAATCCTGGATATAACAATGCCGCAGCCGAGCTGAAGGCTTTCCCCAGACGCGAGGAACCAGAGTGGCCTCTTCACGGCACTGTCTACACGGACTATCATTTAACGCTCGGCAAAGAGATGTTGCCGATTATGCCCGTGAATGCAGCAGCAGGCGTTATATCATATGAGGCACCAAGGTATGTGACATTCCTTTATCTTTCAAAACTTGTATTTCACACTTAAGAAAGGCCAATGAGCTGTCAAGTGTAACCAAACATCGATCCAATCTTCTTTTCGGTGATCGAATCGGATAAGAATACAAGAATAGCATGTTCCCAGATTCTCTAACTCACCAGACTCCAGTGGCGAAGTTTCCTTTCGAACCAGGCCTTTTGAACAGGACACCGAGATCACAGGTCATCCTCTGGTTAGGCTGACAGTATCTCTGAGCCAATTGACGGACGAGGCAACGACACCCAGCGAGATCGATCTTTTCCTCACTATCCGGCATTTCGATCGATTTGGAAAAGAAAGTGAGTTGCAACACCTTGGAATTAAATATTCCTTTCTATAGCTACTGTAGGCTGACATTTCTTTTTCATCGGTCCAGTCTACTATACAGGCACCACCGGTGAGCCCATTCCTGTAGTCAAGGGCTGGCTACGTGTGTCTCTGCGTGCCGTCAACGAGAAGAACCCGTATCATCGGGCACTATATTTGCCGCACAGGGAATACCAATCTGAAATGTTCAACCAGTTGAGCTTCAGGTGCCGTACACAGTCGATTTTGAAATGTGGCCTACCAATGTTGTTGTGGATGCAGGCAGTTATCTCGAGCTGCAGATTGCAAGCTGTGATACGGCCGGTAGCAGGCTATTTAATCATACACACCCTGAAGACCGCGCTGTGGCAAAACTTAAAGGGCTTAACAACATATATTTGGGCGGAGGGCACGAATGTTTTCTCCGATTGCCAATCATTCCACCAAATCACCGGCTTGATTAGAATAGTATGATTAATAGTAGTAACAAAACAAAAGTGTCAGCACTCACTGGGCTTTTTCCCTCTGCTCTTTGCGTTTCTCAAAAACTTTAAAACTACTTTACCAGGGAAGAAGACAAACAACTGGCTACAAAACACTTTTCTATACAGTTGATTAACATTACTATGTGAGCTGGGTCTAGTAATTTGTGATATGGGTTCTTTGTATTCATCGACAGGAAGGAAATATCCACCGAATGTAAATGCACAAAGGACGAAATTTCATAAAACATATCCACAGCTGTAAACTTGCCCCCGCATTCCACTGAAGCGAGTGAGGAGATTACCCCAGACACTGGCGTCCTTATTCACTCCACACTGAGGAATTGAAGGGGAAAAGACGATGGAAGCTCTAAGCTACAACCTATTCTGCCATTATAGACAATTGTTGCTGTAAACCTTCAACTGAGCTCGTCGTTCTCGATGAGCCCAGCAAGATGATCTGGCGATACCTGGGTCTGTAATTAGGAAGTACGCTGCTTTCCAGAGCATAACTATAGTTTACAGCCTGTCCGGCAGTGGGTAGACCTTAAGCGGTTCGTTTTCTTGAAACTATATAAACCGTTACCTCTGTATACCAGTTGACTGGATGTACTATTGATTCGATACCGAGTTCCTAGTCAAATCTGAGTACCTACATAATCTTTCCAGACAATCACCGCTTTATTTACTTGAAAATGATACAAAGCAGAATAAATACTAGAGAATCACCTCAAGGCCGCAGTATTAAAAGCGAATAATGGGTTGTCAACTAAAATTTCATCTTGTTACAGCTTATCATTCGTGAGAGGAAATATTTTCCTCTCTTCCTAGACAGCATCAAACACCCACGTGCAGTTTTTATGTCTTTTTTGCTACTGACATTCAAATCTATACACAGTTTCCCACTTTTCCCCTAAAATATTGCACAGAACAACGGACGCCAGGAATAAATCAATAATGGCATGATTATTCCTTGTTTTATCAGGATCACTGGCGGCTTGGCGGCAAAAAGTCCAGGTCTTTGCCCAGATCCTCACCAAGCTTTTTACCCTGGATCTCTAATGGCTCGCAGTCCTGCAAGACGAACATCATTCCGTGCCCACTTCGTTTTAGAAGCATTGCGCCACTGGTGATTGGTAGCACGCTGGACAGCGACGTCGCCTGCTCTCATCGAGTGTATTTCGCCAGAGTCCAGCAGCATATCAATTTCACCATCGAGCACGATGCCATAGTCGAGGCTCTGCGTCCGATGCATGCCGCACTGGTAGCCAGGCGCAAAGTCGACGCATCGCTGCACTGTGCCTCCCGGCTGCACCAGGCCGAGTCCCCTCTGCATCACGGATTCGTGGGCCTGGATGTCGGCATCGCCATTCAAGTCCGCGGGAAATCGTCTCGTTGAGTAGAGTACGCTGAAAGCCATCTGATTGTTATCATATGGCTGCCATTGGAAATCGCCAGCTGAGTGCACGATGGCCTTGGCGTTTTTATCATGAGTCGTGATGAATCGTCGCGGGGTAGCCAAAGGCGATAGCTGGTTGTTGCTGCTTGAAGATGAATTTGCCATGCTCAGCAAGATAAGAGTCTCTCTTTCATCGATGTGTTGATAGGTGTTGACTTGGGGATGGCTTTGTATAATTTCAGACAGCTAAGCGAAGAGAAATGCCTCCGAAGAAAAGATTGTACTGCAATTACCATCGTGCTGCACACAGAATTGTCCTCGGCAAATTTATACCCTCCATTCGACTGGGGCCATTGCTCAAGTCAACCGACCATCAGCTAGGTACTGTGTATAAAACCCCCCGCTGCAAGTACCGAGCATCCGATGGGGTAAATGGGGGAATCCTGGGTCGGTGATGTGCGGGGAAATGGAGACCAGCGTCTTGGGGTTGTCTGGGGGCGATTATTATTATCGACGAGTCAGTTTCCTTGCAAACCTTGATTATTAGATCCTTGCATTGAATATCTGAGATTCTGAGCATGGCTTCCATTGCCAATTCCAATTCCTCGGCGACGCCTTTCAACATCAAAAACCTTCCATATGGCATCATTACATCTAATGGCGATCAAAAGAAGCGAGGTGCAACTGTATTAGGTGACTTTGCTGTCGACCTAAGCGCCCTACATACCGAGAGCGTCTTCGACGATGTGCCAGGATTGGAGGGCAATCCTTTCATGCGTGTAAGCTTGATCACCCAAACCCAGAATGTGATTTCTGAGAGCTCAACGAAAATCGAAATCAGGATTACCTCAATGATTTCGCAGTGCTGCCAAAAGCCACCCGCAAGTCTGTCAGGAAGAATTTGGTCCAGCATCTTTCTCAGCTGGGAACAGTATCAGCTTCAAATCTGCCCGTTGGATTTATTCCCTTGTCCGAAGAAGAAACCCATTTTCCAATGGACACCCGAAACTTCACGGATTTTTACTGTTCTTTAGAACACACAAAAAATGTACGTCCTTTTTTTTGGCACTGCTCCGTTCTTCTTTATGTACTTCATACTGAGCGATTCACAAGTGCACAGCTATCTTGCGTACCGATGGTTACATCAACCCCAACTGGTTCACAGCACCAATGGGGTATAATGGACAGACTTCCTCTCTAGTAGTCTCTGGAACGCCGGTGCATCGACCATATGGAATTTTCCATGATTGAAACAATGCACGCAATCCATCCTTCCAACCGGAGACGGCGATGGACTTTGAGCTCGAAATGGGTGTTTTCCTCTCCGAGCCGTTGGCCCGAGGCGAACGGCTCAATATCAAAGAAGCGATGGACAAAATCTTCGTCTTCGTTTTATTAAACGATTGGTCTTCCCGTAACACACAGGTTTTCAAGATGGCGCCTTTGGGACCATTCCACGGCAAGGGCGCGGCAACTTCGATATCTCCATGGATTGTCACGGCTGAAGCTTTAGAGCCAGCGCTGTGCCGAAGACAAGTGGCCCAAGAAATTGAGCCGTTGCCGCATTTGCAATGGAATGTTCATTTATGTGTGTTATAAAGTGAATTATCTATGCTTCATATGTAGATTATTTGATAGAATGCTCAACTATTAAGAATTTCTACCAGATACATGTCCGCGTAGATATATAGAAGTAATCATAGATGTCATCTCAGATAAAGCACTAAATATAGAATTATACGCAGTTCACCCACATTTACTGTTACTCAACGAGTCAATGGCATCAAATGATATTGAGCTTTGGGTCTACACCTCATCATTGATGCTTGGCGGGGTTTTATGTCAACGCTTCACATTTACAGGCCCAGAATTACCAAATCTTGCAAATATATTAACGGCCAGGAATAGTAGTTTTATTTAATACTCGCGCCGTCCTGTACTTGTCATATTTCTTTTTTCTCAACACGAAAGGGGTGACGCAGACAGGGCAGTGCAGGCATGTCGATCAGATTTGCCTGGCCATTGCCGCCGACTGGTGGGGCTCGGCCGCGCAATGACAGCGCGCATCGCCTCCTTTGTGTTTCAGGGCGCGACCATTTTCTTTCCGTATTTATTATTTAATAGTGCTTGGAGAACTGTCTCCGCTTCACAATGCCCCTCGTTGTCTCGTCGTCTATTTTTTTGTTGTTGACTGGTTTTTATGCCGTTGATTCAGCCCGATGGTTTCTTTATCCTGACTAGGAACTATCTCTAACCACCCAGTCATCGAACGAAACACATTACTTCGCAGCCATGGGGAGAGCATCATTGAGCTCGTCACCCTACTCGGCAGGGTCGTTTTATTTCACCAGGGGCCTATGGGCGATTTCAACCACGATCGTGACTGCGATATTGATTTACTTTGCGATTCATCTACACGCTGATGGCTTCAAACTGCCCTTTGCATTTGTCGTGGTGAGTGGCACAGTCCAGAACCCTGTATATCAATAGTTTTTTTTTTCTAACATGTACATAGCTACTCGTCACCTGCTTCCTCACCCTCCTCAGCCTCATCATCACAGGCATTGTATACTGCAGCAACCGCCTCAGCCCCATGCTCTCCATGATCCTCAACATCATCCTGCTCATCCTCTGGATCGTCTCGCTCGGTATACTAGGCTACAGCATGAAGGGAACCATCAAGCCCACCTGCAACACCAATAACTGGGGTACATCCACCGGAGTCATGGTGTGCAGACTGTACAAGACGCTCTTCTCGTTTGTCGTCGTCTCGCTCGCCATGGCGTTTTTCCATATCTTTCTTGACGTTGTCGCGCGTCGGGACCGGTATAATCTTAGTAGACTTGGATCTATGCGTTATCGGGACGATGATATCAAGCTGCATGACCGCACCGAGAGTAGCGTGCCTGCGCTGTTGGCTTCTGGTGGCCTGGGTGACGACACCCATCAGCATCATCGTGAAGATGCATATAATGCTTTTGGCACCGTTCGACCCGAGGAACCGCAATACACTCATCGCCATCCTGTGCCCGAGGACGACTACTATCCACCGCAGGGCGCGTCGCTTACATCTCGCAACAACATGACCACAAACCCATATCACGATGGCTTCGAAAATGAGCCTCATCACCACGCCACCGCCGCAATCAGCCACGGTAATAACGAATATTACGATGGCGTGCCAGATATCCCAGCTCCATCTGCTGGGCCGCGCTGGGCTGCCAATCCGTCGCCGTATTCGCCGTTGCATTCGCGATTCGATGAGCAGCAGCAGCAGCAGTCAACGGGGTATGAATCGTATCGACCTCATAATAATATTCAATATCAGGATACGCCTTATGACAGATATGACCATAATCGTTGAATTTTTTTTTTCTATCTTTTCAGCATTTCGGATATATCATCGCAGGCAAGGCGTTTAGACTAGGGGCATTATTTAAAAGCGTATAATCATTCATTTTTGATTCACATCATTATCTGAGTATAGCAATATATATTCAAAATGATATAAAAAGTATTAAGAAAAGATTCCTTCATTATTTTTTTGGCAAAAAAAGTCGCTTTCGATGGACACGGTGCTAGATCCAGCTTTGAATGACATGATGACAAAAGAAAACACATGTCTAAGTGCTGAACTACATGATGACTTCGTTGGTGACATCCTGCAATAGTTTCATATTAGTAAACAAAGAATGACAGGAACGAATTGACTGATACATACCCGTTTAAGTTCCTTGTACGGCAGACAAACACAGTTTTGGACGCGGACTTCATCGCCCACGCCGCACTCTTTACCCAATATCGTAATGCTCTGGACCTTGACGCCATTCTTAATCACGCTGGTCGAGTGGCTGCCCGCCAAAATCGGGGTGCCTTCGACACGAGCCCAGGCGCCGACACGGCTGCCCCAGCCAATAATCGAGTACAACACGCAGGCATCGTGCTTGATCTCTGCATCCTCGAGAATGATGGACTCTTTGACTCGGGCACCGGCGCCGACAATGGCACGCGGTCCAATAGACACATTGGGACCCAATTTCGCGGTTGGGTCAACTTCCGCCGTCGGGTGGATGTAGACAGGTGGCACGATGACGGCAGAGGGAGCGGTGAGTTCGTCCGACTGCGCCTGGAAGGCCTGCTGCAAGTACAAGGCGTTGGCCGGGACAGCCGAGCCGGCTGTCTTGATCTGGCGCCAAAAGTCTTTGGTCTCGTGAACGAAGAATCGGTTGCTATCTGCGAGGTCGGAGAGAATGTCCTGCTCCAAACGCAGCACTTCCGGCTTCTCGGCGTCTTCGTCTTCGGCAATGAAAGACGACTCGAGGTTCTCGGACGACGGGTACGAAACCAAACGAGGCCGTGTGGTGCGGCGTTTAATGACGCTGCGGATCGAAGGGAAGATGGTTTCTGTCGCAAACAGATAAACACCGCAATTGATCAGGTTGGAAATGTGTGACTCTGGTTTTTCGACATAGTGCAGAACACGCTTCGTGTGAGCGTCAGATACAATACAACCAAAGTTGGTTGCTGCGTCGTTGCTGACTCGCGTTCCAAGAATGACGGCTTCCGCGTCTTTCTCCTCGAAGAGATTCAGCATTTCGCCAAGAGGGAACGAGCAGCAGACGTCCGAGTTGAGCACAAAAAAGCGCTCAGGCTTGTTCTTCAGGATGGCATCGCGGAAATGGTACAAACCCCCAGCGGTGCCCAGAGCTTGGTATTCTCGCAGGTATTGAATGCGCAGTTGGGGGAATTCTTTGCCAGCGTCCTTGATGAAGTCCCGGAACACGGTTTCGTCATAGTACCCGACCAGAATGACTTCACGTAAGCCTGGAACTTTGGCAACGGCTTTCAGCGAGTGGTAAATAATGGGATGGCCGGCGACGTCGAAGAGTGGCTGTAGCAGCGCGTGGACATCAGCAATCAATCAACAACTCAATGCGGGGTTCTTCAGGGGCGGTTTGCGACGGTGACGTACCTTGGGAACGTCCAACGATAATGGCCTGAACCGAGTGCCTCGCGAGGGACCTCCGACCTGCAGAAGAAGAAGAATGTCAACAGAAATGAGCGACCAAGGTGTTTGATCGGCTAACTGACCAGAATGACAGCTTTTGTCGAGGCCATGTTATTGCTGGAGTGTTCCCGGACCGGCACCTGCAACATGAAAGGCGATACTGACGGTGAACTCGGAACGCAGAGGCCTGGTCGTTGTCAATGGGGCTTGGAAGTGTCTGTTGACTCTTACTCTGTGAAAGCAACGAGAGAAAACACTGGTCAGCAAGCGAGAGACTCGTCGTGAAGCAACATTGTCGAAAAGTGACCAACTCGAAGCTGCAGGCGCAGGCGGTCAGTTGGCGCGACTAGTGCCGGATCGGGCAGGTGCCCCACTATGCATCCAGGCCTCACGTTGCACTCACTTTATACAAGCTGTTTCTGATATATCTGATATAATAAACATTTATGTAAGTATTTGTGCTACGAGTATTTATGTTACGAATCAGACTGATAAGTATTTAGCTAGAATAATCTTTGAAGTCTGTCATGAGGTAGCTCTGATCACTACATGTGTCCTCGCCCATACCCACCCAATATCAATTGATCTCATAAACACTGGAATATGAATATGAATACTTTTACTGGCTCCAGATTTCTGGCTCACCGACATTTCAACTGGGCATTCGCAAGGATGCATCGCACTTCTTTGTTCTGTTTGCTGCCGGGCAACCAGCCTCCTCATCCTTATCCTTTCCCTCTCTCTCGGTTGCCTCCTTCCCATTTTCCCCTCTCACCTCTTCCTCAACCTCCTTCCCTTCACCTTCCCTCACCTCTCTTATCTCCTCACCTCCACCTCTCCAATAGGCCTTTTCACTCATTTATTGGCCTTGAGGGGCCATTTCTCTACCTCATCTTTGTCAAATCCATTCTCTTGAGTTAACGCAGCAACTATCAGCCAAAATGCCTTCTGCGATCCCTCTCCTTTCACTGAAAACCACGGTCCCCAAAGTCGAAGCAGGGGACCCAGATCTTCAGCAAGAGAGTCAGTTATTTCTGCAAAAATTGTGCAACTTGACTGGGTAGTTAACCGACTGCAGGCTCTGAGACCATTGGTCGAATGACACACGACATGAGAAATCTTGTCAAAAAAATTCAAGAGTTGAGACATCTTGGAATCGAGGATAACAAAATTGCCCTGCCAAAAATTTGTGTCGTGGGTGACCAGTCGACTGGAAAGTCATCCCTTATTGAAGGCATGTCGGAAATAAAAGTCCCTCGCAGCGCTGGGACTTGCACTCGCTGCCCCATGGAGATCAATCTGTCCGAGAGCAATGAGCCATGGCGTTGCAAGATCTCCCTGAGCAAAAGCCATCAATACTTTGAGAATCAGGGCCTCAAAAAGATTTCCAAAGCTAAACCTCTGGGGCCGTGGGTGCAGATGGATCTACAAGATGAGCATTTTATTACGCTGGATAGCAAAGACCAAGTGCAGGAAGCCATCCAGTGTGCTCAGTTAGCAATCCTCAACCCCCAAAATGACCCGTCATCGTATGTGCCTGGTTCTTTTTCAGCTGTGGACAAGACTTCGACTCGTGTCAAGTTCTCCCCAAATGTCGTCCGCCTAGACATCTCCGCGCCCGGTTTTTCAAACTTGGCTTTTTATGACTTGCCAGGCGTTATTAGCCAGGCTGAGGTGGATGAAGAAGCCTACCTCGTGACCTTGGTCGAAAACCTTGTCAAAAATTACGTGATGCAAAAAAGCTGCATCATTCTCTTGACACTTCCCATGACAGACGATGCTACCAACTCGAGTGCCGCACGTATCGTTCGTGAAATCAAAGCCACCCACAGGACGTTGGGAGTCTTGACAAAACCGGATCGCATGGAAGACACGACTCAGTGGTGTGAGATACTAACAGGCAACAAGTTTCTCCTCGGTCACGGCTATTATGTCATTCGTAACAACCCAAACCCTGCAGTTGACAATGAACAAGCTCGACTTGAAGAGGAGATTTTCTTTTCTCGGGAACCATGGATCTCTGACCTGGGCAAATTTCAGGAGAAGTTTGGTACACGGAAATTACAAACCGCCCTGTCACAACTCTTGCTGGACCAGATTCGCAACTCTCTTCCGGAAGTTGTCAGCCAGATCAACGAGAAGGCTGAAAGGATCAAGGGAGAACTTGAACTACTGCCTCAGCCGGTCACAAAGCGCGCAATTGTCGACCTTGTGAACAAGCTTCGAGATTTTCAGAGTGCTATCGAGTCATGCTTCGATGGTGGATCGAAAGATTCAAAGATGTTGAGGCAATGGGACTATATTGCATCTGATTTTCGCCTCTCTTTACAGTATACCCGGCCGTCCCTGAAGATAGAAACTGAAGAAGACGCTTTTGCGAATGTGGTTGAGGATGGAAGCGACGTGGAGTGTGAGATCGTCAGTGTACAACAGGCACGGACACCTAACAAGAGCAGAACACCCGCGCCTGATACAAAGCTATTGATCCCCACCCAAACCATTCCTCAGCCAATACTTCAGAAGTACAAGACTGATTTGTTTGAAGAGTTCAAAGGTAAGAGTCTATAGTATTCGTGTTAATGAATTATGTACGTTTAACTAGATATGTATATATAGGCCCGAAACACCGCTTCCAGCTGCCAGAAATCAGGAGCATCAACGAAAGTTACACTTACGGGCACATACACAATCAAAATCACCCTCGTGCCAGCGAAGCTTTGAACAAAATTAGCGTATCTCACTGGGGCGGTCCCATGTCAATTTTTCTCGATATAACCAACAAGTTGGTGAGAAATACAATCAACAATCAGCTCAATAAAGTCTTTGCACCATACCAAGAAACAGAACTACATCGGATTATCTCAAGCACCGTTTCTCGGCACTTGTCTCAGCTCAAGAACGACTTGGAGTCGCACGCCTTGGAGCTTCTCGATCAGGAACAATCGAAGCCATTGACAACCGCATTTACTTACCTGAAAACAGAAGAAGATGAGCATTACAAAAAGTTGACGGAACGACGAGGAATTACCAGAGCCAAGGTGTATCTCAAATCCCGAGAAGAGCTGCCTGAGGATCCAGTCAAGGCCAAGCACAAGGCAAGGCAGCTTCAGCTTGATAAGCGACTCGGGCCAGATCCTTTTGACAACGAAGTCAAGATGATGGCAGTGCGTTGATTTCCTTATCTTATAACCAGTACGAATAGCTGACAATATGAGCAGGGAGCTAGAGCTTACTACGACATTGCATCTACTCGTTTTGTAGATTCGCTGGCCCAGAAAGTTCATTTGAGACTTTTTCGAAAGTGTAACAACTTGTGCTCAGTGATCGAGGAGAAGCTGCAGATTCACGGGCAGGACGGTATGCTCTTTGATGTTTATCTTTCGTTTGTTGTTTTAAATTGACAGTTGATTTCTGTAGCTGCGGAAAGGTGCACGCGTCTAATGGATCCTAACATCGAGCGCCGAATGCAACGCGAGAGTCTCGAGACACAACTAGAAAAACTAACCATTGCGCAGCGGTGGCTTGCCGAAAGCTCGAGAAGAGACGATGAAGATGGCCCAGCCGATGACTATGACCAGCTAATAGACTCTTTGTCGTCAGCTACGGGCAAAATGGATGACGTGGACGATCAGGAGGACAAGGCAAGGGTTTTTGGATGAGCCTGTCTTGCTCTTTTTCATTCACAGCGAAGATGTTTCCACATATTCGTTGCAGCATCTCGACGTTCTAAAAACTACATGACGGATTTTCTTCTTTTTTTTCTCTTTTTTTTTTTTTTTTTGATTAATTGGCGACTTAGGGGAAGCTGGAAAGTCATAAAGTTGATTATGCTTGCAATGTGAGAGGGAGAGCTCAGATGTAAAGTTAGAAAAAAAGTTTGATTTCCTTGGATCACGTTTCGATTTGTGAGGATGATAAAAGTTAGGAATACATTTCGTTAGTCTTCACATTAGTTACAGCGAGAGTAGAAAAATACCCATAATCAATCGACGAGTTCTTCACGATGCCCCTCATTAGTGCCCTAACCCTATACCCTAGCCCAGGCGCGCATCCAGGCTAACCCGGAACGGAACAAAAACAGATTGGAATCACCTTGATTTCTTCTAGATATACACAGAACTCGGGGGACCAGAAGAGTTCAGAAAATTTTAGCGTGGCAATCTGATCGATTTTAGACTGACTTGTGGAAATTGGATATAAGCACTAATCCGTCTGATTGCTGTAGTATGCGTAGTAGAGATCTGCAGAGATTGAATCCAAGTACTCAAAAATGACAACACCTTACATGATCAATACTTCTTAATGATAGATAAGAAACTGATTAGTATCATGAATGAGACACTCAAATACAAAAACGCGATTGTTGGGTCTCTTTTGAGGCACAGCAATGCCATGCCAATAGCATGACTCAGTGATATTTCATCTTTTGCATCATAAATCAAAGGAAATGTCTGATGATCGAGGAACAAAAGCAAGACTACGAGCAAACTAACCCCCAGTATATTATTAACTACAAACATTGAAGCATTTTATAGTCACTACTGGTTGGCGTTCCAAACATCGGCGGCCGGTGACTCACGCACCCGCCACTCTTGCTTTCTTCCAGTTCCCCGCACACCTCTTTTTTTCCGCTGCGCAACCCCACCCTAGTTTTCGCAAGGGTGAAAAAAAAAAGAAGAAGAACTGCCATCGCATTCACTTCTTTACTGAAAAAAACATTTCAATCGAAACCGGAACTACATAAGTACATCACATCATGGCCGATTCCGGTGTCAAGGAGGCCGAGGCTGGCGTCGCCAATCTCTTCCTGGACGAAGTCACTGGCGAAAAGGTGTCCAAGTCCGAGTTAAAGAGACGCCAGAAGAACAGGGAAAAGGACGCAAAGAAGAAGGAGAAGGAGGCTGCTGCCCCGCCCAAGGCTGAGAAGCAGAAGTCGAGCGAAGATGAAGAGTCGAATTTGGCGCCGAATGTGAGTTGACAAAAACCTCTCATGAAGATATATATGGCAGTTGACTAATAGTATCCTTTTTGTAGCAATATTTCGAACTTCGCTCCAGCAAGATCAACAAGCTGCGCCAGACCAAAAACCCCGATCCTTATCCCCACAAGTTCCAAGTTACCGTCGATGCCCGGCAGTTTTTGAAGGACTACGAGCCTCTGGCCAAGGGCGAGCAGAGGACCGACGTGAATGTGCAGCTCGCCGGCCGTGTCTTCAACAAGCGCTCAGCCGGTAACAAGCTGGTCTTCTACGATATTCGTGCCGAGAATGTCAAGATCCAGGTTCTGTGCCAGGCTCAGTATGCCAAGGGTGACGTGCCCTTTGAGCAACAGCACGAGCAGCTTCGTCGAGGAGATATTATTGGTATCAAGGGTTTCCCCGGCCGTAGCAACCCCAAGAACCGTGACGAAGGTGAGCTGTCTATCTTTGCCACCGAAGTTATCCTTCTGTCGCCATGTCTGCATGCTCTCCCTTACTCGGGTGGTCTCTCGGACCCGGAGCTGCGTTTCCGTCAGCGGTATCTCGATTTGATCGTGCACGACTCTTCGCGCGCAGTCTTTACCACCCGCCACAAGATTGTCAAGTACATCCGCAACTTCTTTGATGACCGCGACTTCACCGAGGTCGAGACCCCAATGATGAACGCCATCGCCGGTGGTGCTACTGCCAAGCCATTCGTTACCCACCACAACGACCTCGACATGAACCTTTTCATGCGTGTGGCTCCCGAGCTGTACCTCAAGATGCTGGTTGTCGGCGGTTTGGAGCGTGTGTATGAACTCGGTCGTCAATTCCGTAATGAAGGAATCGACCTTACTCACAACCCGGAATTCACCACTTGCGAGTTCTACTGGGCATATGCTGATGTCTACGATGTCATGGACCTGACCGAGGAGCTTGTGTCTGGCCTTGTCAAGCACGTCACTGGTGGCTACGAAACCACATTCAACACTGCGCAGGGCGAGACTTACAATGTCAACTGGAAAGCCCCCTGGAGGCGAGTCGAGATGATCCCCGCGCTCGAGGAGGCCACGGGCGAGAAGTTCCCTCCTGGCGACGAGCTGCACACTGACGAGACAAACGCTTTCCTCAAGAAGGTTCTCGCAAAGACCGGCGTGGAATGCACTCCTCCCATGACCAACGCACGCATGCTCGACAAGCTGGTCGGCGAATTCATCGAAGAGACCTGCGTCAACCCGACTTTCATCACAGGACACCCGCAAATGATGTCCCCCTTGGCCAAGTACCACCGCTCCAGCGCCGGTCTCTGCGAGCGATTCGAAGCATTTGTGTGCAAGAAGGAGATTGTCAACGCCTACACCGAGTTGAACGACCCCTTTGACCAGCGCCTTCGTTTCGAGGAGCAAGCTAGACAAAAGTCGCAAGGTGACGATGAAGCACAGCTGATTGACGAGAACTTTTGCACCAGTTTGGAATACGGCCTTCCGCCCACGGGTGGCTGGGGAATGGGTATTGACCGTCTTGTTATGTTCTTGACCAATAACTACAGTATCAAGGAAGTTCTCACATTCCCGTTTATGCGAGATGATAGCTCGGGTCAGACAAAGCCTCTTGCTGCGGAGGTTGTGGGTGTTACCCCCCAGCCTGAAGAGGGTATCCCACACAAGTAGACAATCAAAAAAAAAAAAAAAAAAAAAGGAAAGGAAAGGAAAAGGGGTATAGAGGGTCACGACGGCATACGGTATTTGTGTTATTTTGAGTGATTTGCAAGACGCAAAGGGAGTGGTATGATACCATCTTGGCAGAAAATAAAAGAAAATAACACGGCAGCCCAAGCTTAGTTCAGGTTTTGTGATAAGCATATTTTCCTCTGTTGATTGTTGCATCTTTCGAAATGAAGTCTTTTCAATTTTTATTAAAGTCAACTAACATGTATACGTAAAGTTAATTGAGATATTTGAGAATGTCTATTGTCAAAGATGGCTTTAAAAAGTCTACAGCTGAACATTTTCTTTACTTTATAATCGA
This sequence comes from Talaromyces sp. R2412, assembly GCA_023626135.1. Lineage (NCBI taxonomy): Eukaryota > Fungi > Ascomycota > Eurotiomycetes > Eurotiales > Trichocomaceae > Talaromyces > Talaromyces sp. R2412. The sequence goes on along the minus strand of JAMAGK010000021.1, from coordinate 372,181 downwards.
ATACAACTTGAAATTGATGCTTCAACTTCCAATTCTATTATAAAAGTAGATAACTATAGTACAAGAGAGGGGTGTTATACACAAATGTTGTTACAAGGATCTGCTATGCCTCATTTCTTGATCGCATTAACGACAGACGCATTCACAGGACTATTTCTAGCCTTTGTAGCCATCTGCAATAACTTCGCCGTTCTTGACGGATGCCACACCCTGCTACCCAGCACAAGAACCCATGTCAACAAGAAAAGACTACCCGCCTGGTGCGACGAGGCAAGGTGAGTAGGCACAAGGTAAATCAGCGTCGAAATCCCCAACGCGACCTGCATAAACGTGAAACCAACGACGCCATGCATACCCTTGGACGCAGGCCGCGGTAAAATCTTTCGCATTCCGGGCCTTCTTGAATAGGCCCAGAGGGCCATTACGGCAGTGAAAGTGGTCGTGGCAAGGATACGATGATCGAGTTGGACGAGAGAAGGGTTCTCGAGCATGTTTCTCCACCACAAGTCGGTTTTGTCAGAGTGTCGCGAGTATTTCTCATCGAGGAGTTCGTCCTTTGGTGGAGTCAGGCCGTTGCCCATGTATGGGAACTCGTTGTAGATGAGACCAGCGTCAAGGCCAGCGACAAGCCCGCCGGACATTGCAGTAGTAAAAACCAAGAGTGCCAGACCCGCAACAGACCGACGGAATATCGCAAGTTTTGGGTTTTGGAGTTCCTTGAGGGTCTTGATACCGGCTTCCGGGTTGGCTAAGAGACGGCGAGATCGCAGGATAGCAAGTCCATTCCAGAGCATGGCGACATAGCAAGTAAAAGCAGTAGCGAGATGGGCTGTCAGACGGTACTGGCTGACTCGTGGGTGGCTTCCGGGCGCGAAAAGGTCGTCCTTGAGACCTGATTTCACCATCCACCATCCGATAAACCCTTGGAATCCAATGAGCCCTGAAATACCGGCTAGGCGCCAGATCATCGGCTTCGACACTTTCTTCCTTGCCACAAAGTATACTGCGGGAATAACGAATGACAGCCCCACGAATCTGCCCCAGAGTCGATGGATCCATTCCATGTAGTAGATCGATTTAAACTCGTCAAGGTTCATATTAGGGTTTAGGATTTTGTATTCGGGCGAGGATCGGTATTTTGCGAATTCAGACTCCCAGTCCTCGTCGTTCATGGGAGGTAGCGAGCCGGTAACTGGCCTCCATTCGGTAATGCTCAGTCTTGAGGAAACCATTAGCAAGTCCAGCGATATTGTAGCCGTAAATTAGCTTCAAACTTACCCAGATTCTGTCAACCTAGTCAATCCACCAAAGACGACAATTCCAAAAACACTCAGCGCACTGCCCAGAAGCCAGTAGGCAACGGACTTGTTGCTCACATCCGGGAAGCTGGATTTGGCCTTGCTGGCGACTTCTTGTTTCAACGACTGTTCTGCTGCCGCAGCGGAAAGAGAAGCTGCACGAGTGAACACCGATGGTTTGAATTTGCCTCGGAGCGTGGCGATGTATGAATTGAATCGATTGGCATGTCTTGGAGACGACGTTGTCGTCGTAGTTCGGCTGCTGAATGGCCTTGCGACTAGACCGCGATTCTGCAGGCATTGTCGACAGGCGAAGAGCTCAGAAGGCGGAATCCGAGAGCTGAGGCCTCGAAAGACTGATCTCGAGGCGTTGAAAGCCGCCATGGTGCACGGGATGGCTGTGAGGCTTTTGATCAGTAGCTGTGATGGAATTGAGGGGAGAAATTATTGTTCGGTCGAAGTGAAGCCGAATCCAATCCTAGCCGGCGGACAATTGGCCAATCACGCAACGAGCATTATCATACACTGGTCGCTCAATCGAGACAGCGATTGAGTAATGCTAATTTCCTTGATATTGCTATACAGAAATACTCCATTCCAGTGACTACAGTGGCAATGTGCAATTACTGCTAGGCTGTAATAATTCTTGGATACATCCCAATCGGGTTAAGCGTGGCTGCCGGCTTCTTTCGCGCGGATCGGCGAACAAGCTTCAACAAGCTCCAACAACCACAACCCAAACACAGCAGCATGTCTTCTTACGCTTTGGAGACGAAAAAGCGCAAATTTACCAGAGTGCTGGAGTCCATCTCCAAGCCCTTGACAACAGGCGATGGAACTACCAAGGCCGCAAAGGACCCGATCGCGGCTGCCCGAGAGCGACTGGCCGGCGACTCAGCTTCGATAAAGAGAGTCCGTGTTGGCGACGACGCCGTGACATCAAAGACGACAATTTCTCGACTCCCAAAAGTATTGTCTAGCTCCCCGAGCATCCGCCCGAACTTTGTCCCCTGGGACCGCGAGCGTTTCCTCGAACGGCTGGAGACTTTCCGGCCTGTTACTCGGTGGTCGTCCAAACCGGCGCCAATAAATGAGGTGGAGTGGGCGAAACGAGGATGGTCTTGCACGGACTACATGCGAGTTGCATGTGTGGGTGGATGCGGAGCCACGCTGGTCGTGAAGCTTCCAGATGAAACCGACGACTTTGAGGATTTGGATAGCGACAAGGTGCAAGAACGGAGAGATGTTCGTAAGTTGGCTGCCATTTTCCTCTATACGGTTTGGTTGCTCATGTATTGTTTTTTGGGCTTATAGGAGAAAAAGTCGTCGAGGAATATAGAAAGATGATTCAAGATGGCCACAAGGAAAATTGCCCGTGGAGGAACAAGGCTTGTGATGGTGAGTGTTTTCGTTGAGAATTGTGATGGTTGCGATGAGAACTAATCATCATTCCAGCTACAATTCATCGTTTAGCTCTATCAAACCCAGAAGTAGCCATATCTGCTCTGCGGGACCGATATTTGAAAGTTGCAGGTATCGATGGCCAATTACCTGCTAATGAAACAATCGAATTACCCGAGCAACTGGTTCTGAGCGATATAATAAACATACTGCCACCCGACTTTCTCGACAACGAAGAATCAAGTGAGCAAAACAGTAATCAAGAAGGGGCTCAGACCATCGACGAGAAAGCATTTGCTTTTGCGTTTTTTGGCTGGGATGTGGTCAAGGATGGGTCAAGTGGTTTATTAGAATGCCGGGCCTGCTTCAGACGCCTGGGCCTGTGGCTATACAAGCCCAAAGAGGATGGAAAAGAGGCCGTCTATGACAGACTCGCCGTCCACAATGAGCACATGGAATACTGTCCTTGGGTTGATGGAAAAGCACAGAGCGGAACTGGCAAGCCCGGACAGCGATCAGAGGACCTGCTCAGCGGCTGGCAGGTGCTGGCTCAGGACATACGAACGAAGAATCGACGACGTCTTAAGGCAATAGGAAGCTCAACGGAAACCCCTTCTAGAGATTCCGATGCTAGCTCGTTCGATGCCACGACTGCTGAAGACGAAGCTGCTCAGAAAGCCAAAGACCGAGAATGGTGGTCGAAACTCCGGAGGATGCGGGAGGCTTTACATGTCAAAGGGCCGAAGAAGAATTCTCTCGAGAAGAAGTGAGGGATCCAAGTATTCACACTTACATTCACTTTCACACTCATTACATTTCTGTTTCTCTTTGCAGCGAGGTGTTTATGGATTTTGGTAGCATATTTCACGGTGCATACATACTACGGAGTTGGCCACGAAGGGCATGACAGGATATATTATAGCGAAATCTACATTATGGATATTCCTCCTTCTTTTATAAGTGTTCAATATTGATCGTATATACTCGTAGTACGTGAGGCAACCAGCCTTGCCAATTGCGGAAAGAGTGGCAGCCGGCGCTAGGCCCAAACGGGCGAGGCAATGGATGGAATTGCGTTTGTCGCAAGGTTTCTTCCACCTCGAAGGCATCAATCTCAGGCAGAAGCGTGTCAAAGAGATCCAGCTTGCAACAATCAACTCACCCGTCATGGCCGGCAGCACAACTGAGCGCGATCGCGATCGACGGCCCTCGATGTACGACCCAGCTCGGGACATCTTCTCGATGGAGCAGCAGCAGCAGCAGCACCTCGACCGCTCGGCAGAACGCGAGTCGCGGGCAAACATCGGCGTCTCTGTTGACCAGCAAACTCTGCCAGATTCGAGGACTGTTACTTCTTCGGTAGGTGAACTCCGCATTTCTGGTGTCATTTTTTGTTATTGTTCATGACTCAATTTCGGCTGAGTGTTTGGCGGCGCTTTGTTGTCTCTAATTAGTCGGGACTGCTTGCTCCACAGGATTCTCTCATGAAACCATAGTTAAACTATTTATTACCTGCAGGCTACTCCACCCTCCTCTTCTCGAACCCAAAGCAACAACAACACCAACAGTACAATCGAGCCTCTTCCAAACCAAGACGAAGCTCCACGGCAGAACCAGCGCGCTCCTAAAGCAAAACCCGACACGCCAAATCGTCAAAGCTCTCCCAGTCAAGTCACTCCCGGACACAGAAAACTTTCACAGAAGCCGAGTGAAAAAATGGCCGACAGATCAAGCTCACCTCAAACAGGTGACCATTCACGGAATAACGAAGCTCAGGAACCGCAACCACGTGGACATTCAACGGGTGAAAGGAAAGAAAACGTCGAGGACACAGCTTCAAATCAGCATGGCAATCAGCCATCCCTAAAGCGCAGACGTCGGGAGGAGCGACCTCAAAGAGCTCCCAAGCGTGAAGCTCCTTCTGCCTATTCGCGAAGAGACCGATCATCTCCCACTCGACATGGCGCCTCTCGAAACTCTCGCTCAGTGTCTCCGAGAAATCGAGCTGCCGAATTCAGAAGATCTCGTTCTCCACGGCCTCGTGACCGATCGCCGACCCCAGAGGCACAGGCCCGGCAGAGGAAGCGACCTGGTGGTGGAGCTCGTATGGGAAATACGAAAGACTTGCTGAGACGCCGACAAGAGGAGCGAGAACGGGCTCAACAACAGGAAGTCGCGCAGGATCTACGAAACCGAGGAGTTTCGGACGTCGTTCGTCAACACTACAACGCCGTCCCGCAGCGAGGTCGAGAGTGGAGAAAAACAGACAGCAAGATTAAAGGTCTTCGAAGCTTCAACAACTGGATCAAAAGCGCTGTCATTCAAAAATATTCGCCTGATGAGGAGTTTCTTTCACGCAAGAAGGGTGCGAAAGACTGGGGAGCTGAAACCGCTTCCCCCGCGGTTGAGGAAAAGAAACTTTTGGTTCTTGATATGGGCTGTGGCAAGGGCGGTGATCTTGGGAAGTGGCAGCAGGCTCCTCAGCCGGTAGACCTCTACGTTGGGCTAGATCCTGCTGATATATCCATTGATCAAGCGCGTGAGCGGTACAATGGAATGAGACAGAATCGCAACCCCCGTCACCGACGGGGGCACCCTCTTTTTCACGCCGAGTTTGTTACCAAGGATTGTTTTGGAGAATGGTTGGGAGATGTTCCGATTATACAGGAGGTCGGTATCGATGCTCATGTCGGCCCAGGCGCCAACCTAATGCACGCTCGTTGGGGTGGCGGTGGCTTTGACGTTGTGGTCAGCATGTTTTCGATGCATTACGCCTTTGAGTCTGAAGAAAAAGCCCGACAGATGCTGAAAAACGTCGCCGGCGCTCTTAAAAAGGGAGGACGGTTTATTGGCGTAGGACCTAACTCGGACGTCATCAGCGCCAAGGTCGCAGAGTTCCATGCAAAGCGCACAGCACAGAAAGATGCCGCCAAGAAGGACCAGGGTGAAGCTCCAGAAGACGGAGAAGTAGAAGATGAGGCACTTGGGTGGGGAAACGACATTTATCGTGTGCGTTTCCCAGGAGATACGCCCAAAGATGGGGTTTTCCGGCCTCCGTTTGGGTGGAAATACAGCTATTTCATGGAAGAAGCAGTTGAAGAAATTCCTGAATACGTCGTGCCGTGGGAGGCTTTTCGATTGTCAGTATTTTTCCCCCCACCAAACTGAAACACAAGTTGACATTAAAACTCTAGTTTGACCGCGGAATACAACCTAGAGATTTTGTATCGCAAGCCGTTTCTAGACCTTTGGAACGATGAAAAGGACGACCCCGAACTGGGACCGCTGAGCGAACGCATGGGTGTTCGTGCTCGTGGTGGTGGCCCTATACAAGTCACGGACGAGGAACTCGAAGCAGCTAGTAAGTTTTGAGAATTTTCTTGCAGAGTTGAAAGTATCTAATGCAGTATGCAGGCTTTTACCATGCCTTTGTCTTCCAAAAGGTTTAGTAAGGACAAGACACCATTTTTGTATATTCTTTTGGTCAGAGCATACCTTTGGCTGAAAATAACATAACGTAGGCTTGATAATGCATATAGATTAAATATTAAGATAAAAAATCGTTCAAATTATTCATATCTTTTCGCTGAGTGTTCGCTCGTGTAATTTTGTAGCTATATCCCAATGTAGTCTAGCGCGTCGCGTACAGTGCGCGTCGTCCAAGCTTATCTTATCAGCACCAACTGTCAAGTTTGACTTCAGATTTCGCGAGTCCCGCGATAATTCGACCAGACTTGAAGTTCTATCTCGTTGCTTTATATGCTCATCTTTATATGCTCGGCGTGTGAGCAATAATTGATTGTATTTTCGACCGTGGTATATTTTTATCGGACCACTTTGAAAGGGGTGCTCCCTACGGTACATCCAAATTCCGAATCACCAGATTCTTCAAAAGAAACCAGCAACATGTCAACTATAGCGCCTTCCTCGCGCAGATCCCAAATACGCTCATCTCGTGTCTCAGCAACTCCATCACGCACACAGACTTCCAGTCGTCATCATACTACCAGTCACAATAACAGCAACAATGATAAAAACCGACTCCCCACTCCAGAGTACGAGCCACTATCCACGCCTCTGAACGCGACAGGCCAACGCGCGCTCGCCTCGCTTCTTTCTTCGTCGTCGTTTCAGCAAATGAAAAAGCATCTGGCTCAGGCCAGCGATAAAGTGACCGAGGTCGCCGCGGAGGTTAATGAGCGGGCGACGGATTCGAGGGTTCGGTTTGAGAATTCGAGGACGAAGAAACGCGGGGCGCGGAGTAAGAAAAAGGGGGCGGCGGTAGTAGGGAAGAAAGAAAATGGGTATGGGTCGGGGGACGAGGAGCAAAAGGATGAAGAAGAAGAGGTAGAGGAGGAGGAGGAGGAAGAGGAAGAGGAAGAGCAAGAAGAGGAAGAAGAGAATGAGATGGATCTCTCGAGAGCCCGCAAGCTTGAGCAACTAGAAGGCAAAGTCAAAGAAGTCACAGTCCAGCTCGAAGAGAAGATGCGGGGTATTGTCGACGGAGAATTCAAACTGAGCGCAATGCAGGAGTTGGTGGGAGACGTGCACAAAGCAGCCGAGCAGGCTGGCGCGGAGGCACATGCACGAGAGAGGCAATCCAGGCTCAGAAGCCGGAGGAATATGGATGTCGATGAGGATGAGGAAATGGAGGACCCGGATGTGGACGAGGACGAAGATGAGACCGTCACTGTTGTTCCGACTCAGATCATGAACGATAAGCTGAACGAGTTTGACGCCCAGTGGGAGGAGCAGTCTTTGGCGCAGCGGTATTTCTCCCCTTCCAACTCCCGCAAGATAACCATCCCTGACTTATGGGTGTCGTAGATACTCACAAAACAACAACTATGTTGGCTTCTACCGCATCGTCCACGACGCCAAACATCCCGGCGACGAAATCCCTCCCGTGCCGCATCCATCAACATGGTTCTCGCACCTTGAGTCCAGCACAGCTGCCGACGGCAGCGCCTCGCCAGTGCACGGAAGAATCCGAGACGACCAATCACCCGACGACGAGGACGAGGAAGTCGCCATTGAACGAGAACGCATCTCGTTGAAATGCCCGCTGACATTCAGCATATTCGAAGATCCCGTCAAGAGCACAAAGTGCGTGCACAGTTTCGAGCGCCAGGCCATTGAAGATCTCATCCGGAACAGCACCATGACCATTGCTGCCGGGGATCAGGACTTTCAAGGCGGCGGCGGCCGGGGTGCTCGAGCACGCCGTGTGCGCGCTGTGCACTGTCCTGTTTGCTCTGTTGCGCTGACGTTGAACGATCTCAAGCGAGACCCTGTTTTGCTTAGACGAGTTCTGCGAGCGAAAGCCGCAGAACAGCGCGAGGAGGAAGAAGCGCAATTTGAAGGAAGGCACCATCATCGAAAGGGTGGTAGAAGGAGTGGTTTTACGATTGCTTCGGACGACGATGATGAAGTTAGTATTGACGATGATGATGAGAAAGTTAATGACGACGGGGACGAGCAGGAAGTTGCGAGAAACAGGGCTCGTATTAAGAGGGAAAGATCGAGGTTTTCGTCTAGGGCGCCTCACGATGTTGACGAGATTGAAGACGATTAGACGACTGTCTTCTTTGGTTTATCGTTTGCTGTAGTTTTAAGTCGAGCTTATGAAGCTATTTGATGTTTGCAACTTTCAGCTTTTAATCGTTGAAGATTTCATTTATAAGAATTTACGCGTATAGTCCATAATTTGAGCAAGTCGTGCTATTTAATTTTCGTGTTCTATCTCGATAATCAAGGAGTACTGAGTGGAACACAGTTGACGATGACCAACAATAACGGCATGTATTTCCTAAACGGGAAATTTACTGCAGCCACGATCAAGCTAAACATCTGTGGATTGAGTATTCAACAAATATATGAAACATCTTTAGTATTCAATACATATCTTCAAGAAAACATCAGCTTAAGTTTATTAATCACATTGAAATCGCTAAAGACCATTGACACCTAACACAGACACAATATACACAATATTGATTGAAACAAAGCAATACATTCCCATCATTAATTACGCACAACGGAGCCTCGCTCCATCATTAGCTCGATAACTCTCAGCAAGGTAGCCAGACCTTTTGAGTACCTGGAAGTGACCATGACCCCTCGCCATAAGTCATGGATCTACATTTGGGGTCCGCTGATTGGAGTAACCATACGCTGAGCGCAGTAAGACAGCACTAGACGCAACCCAGAGCCACACAGCAAGCTCTCTTGTATGTCATCGAAAAACATGTGTCAAGAACCGACGAAATCGCTGTTGAAGCCATCGCAGTCTATTTCCAAGGGACCAAATCGATATAAGAATCCAACCGATATAAGAAAAAAGGCATTTGGCAAATCTTCCAGATGTCATTTGGTTGTCAGACAGCCCTCAAAACAACAGGGCTGTTATATCTTCGGGTCGAAAATTTTGTTCCGACTGGTTTACTTGGTGATTAAGTTGAGGTAATCGGCAACAATCAGCGTGACCATGGCGTGCGGAGCAATGCGAATGTAGTACGTGCCGAATCCGCGGTAGAAGCGAAGCCAACCTTCATCCTGAACCACTTTACGCGCGCAGTGCAGGACGCCCTTGTACGGCAGTTCTCCGGTCTGTGGGTTCTTCTGCTGTTTCTGCAGCCGGGTCTTGATGAAATCAAATGGCAGGGACAGGAAACTAGCAAAGAATCCTGCAATGGCAGAGGCTGCAAAAGTCTGGAGTTGCGGGGAGAGGTTCGTGTGGGCTTTGAGCTGTTGTTTGGACTCGGAGAAGAATCCCAGTTGACCCAGGTTCAATGCCATGGCGCGTACTACTGTCGGAGTAGCTCCAGACCACAGCGCACCGATTCCTTCGCTTTTCGCAATGCGAGTGAGAGCGTCGATGACAGAGCGATAGTTTGCTCTCGCTTCGGGCGCTTTCAGACCGTCGGACTGCATCCGGATGAGAGCCAAATCGGCCGGATTGCCAATCATGGCAGCCAGACCTCCAGCCGTGAGACCAGCAAAAGCGCGCTCACCGAAACTGACATTTCGTGCTTGAGCCTCAGCGCGGGTCTTGGCCATGCCCATGAAAGTATCAAAAAACCCGAGGCGCGCAGTGGTATACACTGCTTGACGGAGCAAACCCGCACTCAGGCCCGTATATAGATCTAGGACTTTGCCCGAGGCAATAATGTTCCTGGTCACGCCCAACGCGGTGGGTTTGGGACCGGTCTTTTGGCCCTCGCCGGCCAGTTGGAGACGCACCTTGATCATGTCGACGGGCTGGATGACCACGGTGGCGGTCATGCCTGCGAGTCCGCCATTGATAAAGGGCAGTGCGGCGCGCATGTATGGATGGTGCAGGAAAGTGGTGGCTGTCGCTGAGGGGTTTTCCAGTGCAGTTTTGGTTGTTTCTCGAGCTGTTTTGGTCGCATTGCTGGCCGACTCGGTGAAGGATCTAGATGCCATGGTTTTGGTTGTGCTGGACTGAGTCCGGAATAGAACGTGTGAAGATATCTATGAGAAATAACGGTCAGACCTGCGATAGTCTTTTACCTGTATATGCAAAGACACATGTGACTCTGGTGGAAAGGAGGAAGCGATGACGACACAAGGGTTTATGGCTGACAGAAAGTCGAACAGTCCGACAGGGAATTGGAACACTCTTTTCTCCTCTCATATAACAAGAAAAAAGCAAGCGATACCGAGTCAGTGGAAGGAAATGATCAGTACGTACTTACTTTACGAGAGCCGAGTAACGGGCCGGATAAGAGAGGGGAATAGAGTTGGGAGGAGGAGCCAGCACAATATACTGGAAAGAGGAGTAACAGTCCAACAGCACAGACAAGAAAAAACGGGCAGGGAAAGGTTTATATATTATCTACACTACGTACCTCAGAAGTACCATGGAGACGGACGGCTCACACGGCAAATAATGCAGACAAAGAGGAGGGGGTTGCTCCCCTATCGAGCGGCATATACAACGCACCCCATGTCAGTGATTTACAAATGCATTAAAGTAATCAGTAGTAAGAGGTCCTAGTGTAACAGCAGACTATCGGATGACCCCGGGTTGGCGACACAGTTCTCGAGCTGGCAGTAACAGGATTTGGTAATTTGCTACGGGCGCAACCTGATTCGACGCAAGGACAGCAATACTTCTGGGGTACTTTTACCACTTTAAAGCGCTCAAGAGTCTTAGGCTCTTGGATTTACTACGTACGTACTACAAGCATGACAATGCGGGGTATGCACCCTCCATTGCGTCACAGCCAAAAGCCAATCAGGCGCAATGCGACGCTGATACGCTGGTCACTGGCTGTGGCGGGACGAAACCGGGTGAAGCGTGACGAGGTTGTAATTGCTGGTTCAACAGCGTTCGTCAACGTTGGTTCTATATTTTTGAGTCGACGACATTTAACGTCGTCACTATATCTACTTGGCTGCTTGAAAAAATAGTAGCAAATAGTAATACTAAAGGCCATTAGGGCAGACCCGCCCCGTGCTGCCGCCTTTCCATTTGCGGCTAGTGGCGATTCCCTCCGGCTCTTTCCGTGTTGAACCGCGATATCTTCTTCTCTACAACAATTTCTACTTCTAAGCAAGTTACGTCTTCGTATACTCTTCAGTCACTTCTACTTAGCAAGTCTCTCCCCCTGCCGACTACCGTGCCGATAAACTCCCGAACAACCTCGGACCCGGCCCACGTTGCGGCAGTGCGCTGTATCTTTGGTTGGCAGGAGATTTGGATTTGATGAAGCTTTAAGCTGTCTTCGGCATAGCTTGGGCAACGTGTGCCTGATAGCCCCTGATCTAGATACTCATATTTGACTCGCTCGGTCCGAAGAAACGGCCAGACGGGATGCGAAGTCGGCTTCTGGCCTGTTGAGTTATAGTGTTGGGCGTCTCTTGCCAGCATTATTCCGCCTGTTATCGGCACTATCCAGCCCCCCGGGGAGGCCCTCCACCTTTCCGATCGGATCGGAAAGGCTCAATGTCAACAACACCAGACCCCGAACATCGGATGTTGCTGTTTGATTTATTGATATATGTACCATGTCTACCTACCGACTCCGTACCTCCGTACCGACTACTCGGATAAGCAAAGAGTCAAGGCGGAAAGGCGGATAAACATTGAGCAAGGAGGAGAAAGCTTCCTTGATCCCGCCGGCTATTGCGTCGGCTTATCCGATTACGTCAATTTCGAGTCCTCCACAAAACAAATCCGAGCTGTTTATCAGCTGTTGTTTGGATGCGTCTAGACCGTGGGGTTAATACTGCTACAGATTGTATATTCTTCTAAGCGGCCCGCGGTCGAAGGTCCTGGCGAGAACGGAGTCGGATTACTCGAATCCAGGACTAACATTTTATAAGAACGGGGTTGTCTTTCAGATTGTAATTAACCTGGCTGGCTATAAAGACGTATAGTACTCCTTGGGTCACTATTTGAACAGAAATACCTTGACTACATATGTAATGAGTTGAGAACTCGACGTCTTCATACAGTCAAACAGTTCAACTACTAACAGGTTGTTGAAGAGGTCTTTTTCAGATCAATTGATCTGTAAATTGGCTTTCGTGTTAGATTGGTCATGAATAGAAATTTAGACATTGGCACGACCAGCCCTTTACTCTGTACCAGTCGACCTTTCTACAAAACTATGAGACATAGACACCCAACAGTTCCATATCGAAGTATTGCTAGCAATTATGACCAGGCATTGATCTGTGCTAAATCACGCGCTCTTTATCGTATCATGCACCTTTTATACGAGCACATGATAGGCATTGCTGAACCGGAACACTTTACTCCGGATCCTCATCGCCCTTTCGGCGCTCTTTACAAACTGTGTTAGCACAATTGCACCGCTCAGTCAGTTACGGGATGGGCTATCATCATGATGGGAATGTACTCGAGTAAAAGTTGTATATAATCGCCTTCGTGAGCTTAAAAAAAAGTATAGAGTGTACACAAAGTAGATGCAGAGTATAGCATCCCTAGACTGCAAACGACGTCACGTCCCTGCAAGATGCGGGGCCCCAGCAACAGTGAACCCCGCTCAATTCGAACAACATCAGCCCCGACTTTCTCTTTTCTTCTTGTCAAATATAGTCTCGCAGGCCTATAAATACTCTTACCTACCTGGCTTTCTCCTCTCACAAGCATACAATGCCCGACGTCTGCCAAACGACGTTCAAACTCAACAATGGTATTTCCATTCTTTCTCGTCCCACCAAAAACATCCAGCTAACTTTCATCCCCAGGAGCCAGTATTCCTGCTGTGGGGCTCGGTACATGGCAAGGTATATACACCTCTCTCCTCTTTTTCTGCAATCTTCGTTTTCAATCGACTAACTGACTGACCAGGCCGATCGGGCAGCGACGATGCCCTCCAGCTCCGCAACACCATCATCCACTCCCTCCAGTGCGGCTATCGCCTCATCGACACCGCCCAGATGTACGGCGTCGAAGACATCGTCGGCAGCGCCATTCGCGCCAGCGGCATTCCGCGCGAAGAAATAACCGTCGTCACAAAACTGTTTGGGTCTGCACTACGCGATCCCGCAGCGGCACTGGCACGGTCATTGGACGCAATGAAACTCGATTATATCGACATATTCCTGATGCACTGGCCACAGGCATTCGCAGAAGATGAAAGCCGTCCATTACGGCCAGACGAGAAGCCGACGTTTGTCGATTCCTGGAAACTCATGGAGAAACTCGTTGAACCCGGCAGCGCAACAGCCAAGCAATGCCGAGCCATCGGCGTAAGCAATTTCACGCAACTTACTCTCTCAACACTACTCCGCGAGACCAAAATCCCGCCCGCCGTGAACCAAATCGAACTACACGCGTTCAACCCGGCGCTCAAATTAGTGCCCTTTTGCCACGAGCGCGGCATACGCGTTATGAGTTGGAGCACGCTCGGTGGCCGAAAGGCGCCGGAGATTCTCACGCATTCGCTATTCACGAACATTGCGCAGAAATATGGGGTTTCGGCTGCGGTCGTTTCGTTGTCGTGGGTTGTGCAGCGCGGCGTGGTTGTTATCCCCATGAGTGCGAATCCCGCGCGCATTGAGGAGAATATTAGGCTTGTCACGTTGTCGGAGGAGGATATGCAGGTACTAAACAGTGCGCATCAGACAATACGCAAGTGTAGGTTGGCGGATGATATTACCAGGATGCAGTATGATGTTCCGGGGAAAGGGAAGTTGATGTTGGGATGGACCAAGGCGGAGTTTGGCTGGGAGGATGAAGAGGGGAATTGGATTAATTGATTCATTTGCATCAAGGTCGTCTGGAGCATATGTGGAGACAGTGCATGCATTTACAATTGTACATAGGAAAATATTTGATGATTTTATTCGTATTCGTGATTATATAAAAACCTATCCAAAGGCCTATCATATATCAATAGATAATGCAGACTAAAATTAATAACACAAAAGAAACAATCGTATCGCATAACGGATGCTGGGAATCAATGCAGGACAGATGCAAACATTCATACACTCTAAAACGAAAAAAAAAAGACAGACTTTAAACTGATTGCTGAACAGGGCCGGCGGCAATAACCTCCGGTGTGGCCTGGTCGGCGTACTTTTCAAAGTTGCTGTTGAACAGCTTGGCAAGCTTGTTGACCTCATCTGCAAATGGCACCGAGGCGGTCCAGCTGTTCTGGGGGTTCAGCAGCTCAGCCGGAACACCAGGGCAGGTCTTGGGCACGTGGAGGTTGAAGATAGGGTAGGTCTCGTATTCGACCTGGGCGAGCTCTCCGCTGTGGATGGCGTCCAAGATGGCACGAGTGTACTTCAGTGGGCAACGCTTGCCGCCAGTGGTGGCGCCAGCACCGACCCAGCCGGTGTTGAGCAACCAGGCGTTGGCCTTGTACTGCGAGATCTTCTCGGCAAGCATGGTGGCGTAGCGCATGGGGTGGAGGGCCAGGAAAGGTTGGGCGAAGCAGGACGAGAATGTAGCCTGGGGCTCGGTGACACCATCCTCAGTACCAGCCATCTTGGAGGTGTAACCAGAAATGAAGTGGAACATGGTCTGCTCGGTAGTGAGCTTGGAGATAGGAGGCAAGACACCGCGGGCGTCGCAAGTCAACAGAATAATGTTGGTTGGGTGATTCTCAGAGAGACACGGGATCTTGGCGTTCTCGATGTACTCAATGGGGTAAGCGCAGCGAGTGTTCTCAGTAAGAGTAACATCATCGTAGTCGACAATACGGGTGGTTGGGTCAAAAACAACATTTTCCAAGACAGAGCCGAACTTGATGGCGTTGAAAATATCGGGTTCCTTCTCAGCAGACAAGCCAATGCACTTGGCGTAGCATCCACCTTCGATGTTGAAGACACCCCGGTCGGTCCAGCAGTGCTCGTCATCACCGATGAGAGCACGCTTGGGGTCGGCAGAAAGAGTGGTCTTGCCAGTGCCCGAGAGACCGAAGAAGACAGTGACATCGCCATTCTGGCCCTCGTTGGCCGAAGAGTGCAGGGTCAGGACGTTGTGCTTGACGGGCATTTCGTAGAAGAGGACAGTGAAGACACCCTTCTTCATTTCACCGGCATATTCAGTACCCAAAATAACCATCTCCTTCTCGGCGAAGTTGATAGCCACTGAGGTGGCCGAGGTCATACCCTCTGTCCAGCGATTGGCAGGGAAAGATCCAGCGTTGTAGATGACATAGTGAGGGTGGAAGTGCTCGAGCTCCTCGCGCGTCGGGCGGATAAGCATGTTGCGCATGAAGAGGGCATGGTAGGCACGGGCGCAGACAACACGGACATTGATGCGGTAGCGCTCGTCCCAGCCGGCAAAGCCATCAACGACGTAGATGCGATTCCGGGTGTTGAGATAGTCGACTGCACGCTCGCGGTTGATTCGCCAGACCTGAGAATTGATTGTCAGTAAATTGTGACGTCATTTGAAAATCAAGCTAAGCCATGTTGGGAATTTGCGGGGGAGAAGTGAGGCCCATTGCCGACAACAGCCGAACCAAGGCAAAAGAATGGCACATGAAGACCGAGGACTGCGAAAATGCTCGCTCGAGCATGTGCAGAGACAAAAATCGCGCATTCCTTCAATCGGTAGGCACGGGGTGACACAGGGAAAACAAGCATCGGAGGGAGGCCCGACGTATGCAAGGAGCCCGTTAGCCTGAGCGGTGGAGCCCTGTGAGGTAACGGCACACGCGACAGCATCAACGTCGCCCCTTGTTGTAGTAGATAAGAGGCAGGAAAGAGAGGGCAAAAAAAAACCGCAAGAATGTACGAGCCATGAGGGATTTTATGTTCAGTACATACCTCAGGGGTCATGGGTTTGTTGACGGGTCCCCACCAGATATCCTTCTCGGACGTCGATTCTTGGACAATACGCTTGTCGGACGGCGAGCGGCCAGTTTTGGCACCAGAGTATGCAGTCAGGGCACCGCTTGATGTGATGGCAGTACCGGTCTCGTAGACGAGAGCATCTTCGTAGAGGGCAGCAACGGAGGGGTTGGCAACCTGGACAGGAATTAGCACGAGCAACGCTTGTCAGGTTGATGGTAGTCATACAATAGCAACGCGGTCGTAGTCAATGTGAGCAGTTTCGTGGAGTTCTTCTTCCAGTTCAGTGTGGCTCTTGCCCGGTCTGTCACAGGTCAGTGAGAGGGCAAGGTAGAGAGCAGACAGGCAACATACTGGACACCACCAGGGTGCAGGGCAGTTCTGTTGACGGATTGAGTGATCATCTTGAGGGAGGAGGAGTGGTAGTTGTTGGAGGTTTGTTTCGCGACTTGTTGCCGGATGAAATCTGAGTGCAGAGGACCAGGAGACACAGGGCGACGCTGGGGTATATTAATAGCAGACGAGGAGATTGCGGCGGCGGGATTCATTGCGACTACACGCTCGTTAACTTGGCTATCCCATGTGGTACTCCACACGCAGGACGGAGAATACCGGGCAGAGAAGTCCTCGAGGGTTAAGCAGGAATGGAACGATGATCGATGATGCAGTTTCAGGCATTCAGCTGCTGCTTGACGCCGTATCGAAGTGGCCCGGAATGACCCGAGAGTGCGGACGCAGATGGGCCGAGATATGGGCCAGCACGAGGATTGGTTGTCGAGGGGTTCGTTAGCTTCAGCTGCGGGCGGTCCAGATGGAAACTGGAGGATTTCGGGGGAGCAAGTAATAATAGAAGCTGGTTGTTTGAAGCGATAGAAAAATGACTCGTCTGGGCTTTGTGGGTTGTTTTGTTGAGGGAAGTCACGAGGCGGCTTGCGGGAAACTCTGCGCTCCAAAGACTTGTGTTATTGATTCATCCTGCCTTTTTAACTCTTGCGTTCTTTATTTTTACTTGACAGAAACTGCAACCGCTGAGCGATGATCTCATGGGAACTGCTTGAAGACCAAAAGTGACCTCATTCTGGGAGCGCCAATCGCCCAAATACAGTGTTCGCACGCCGCTCGCAAAGAAAAACGACGCCTGAATGGCTGACCAAAAGTCGCCTCCCTGATGCGGCGATCCACACAATTGCGGAGAAAAGGTTTTCGTGGGGCCAGCCCATTTATTTTCTCGCACTGTCACAATCAGATGATTGACGCTGGGAAAGTCTGTACAGTGTACACGGTGCAGCTCGGCTAGCCGAGGATACAATCGCGGCGCTACTGCGAGGCTGTCAAGGCCTGGATCAACCCCAGAATCTGCACGAGAACCGTCGGGATTAATGCTTGATTTTGGCATGTTTCATTCCGATATATTGTCCTTACTAGGATAAAGAGTACAGGCTCCTACAGACTTTTTCCGGAGTACCACTACAGACCACAGATGGCGCAACGATCCACGTAAGCATCAGCGCATATCCATTACTTATAATTAGCAACTGTTCCAGACCTTAGACAGTAAGAGTATATAATAGATGTAGGGAGTATCCTCCGAATAATTCCGCATTAGGACAAGACTTGAAACCCACGGCTAAAGACTACTGCGCGCGTTCTTTCGGGTAGCGTCCCTCAGCCTGCTTGCTTTCCGGTTGGTTTTCTGCGATACACCGCTCGATCAAGGCTGACGGAGGAATGACTGGCTGACGTTGTTTCATCATAATGTAATAATAATCCCTCTTATTATAGGACGTACTCGCTACTTACTTTCTTGTTCCAGTTGTGTGGGGTTCTGTCCGTAGACTGCGTACCTTAGCCGGACAAGATCCCGATGCCGACGATTTTACATGTTTTTCAGTCCCTACATGTCCCGACGCTTTGACAAAGCAGAAACAAAAGCAAGGTCATTGGAGAAGTGAAATCCACTTTTCCCCGGTTACTTTCATTTATGTATGCAAGACGTACTCCGGATTGTGCGTTGTTATCGACGTGTCTTATCAAGAATGAATGTCGGGAATTGTCCTTTTGAGCGATCACACATAGAAGCATTACCAAATCATTGATCATCCCCTGCAGCAATTTTTTTTTTTTTTTTTTTTTTGAAAAAAAAAGAAAAGAATGCGTTTTCGTGGGATTCCATTCCATTATGTCATCGCTCTGTCGAGACCCTTCTAGCGTCCCCCGCCTTTTCGGGTCTCTGCTACGTACTAATTATGTGGGGTATTAGCCTGTACATACAAAAAAAGAAAGAAAAGGTCAGCTGTTGAAACAAGGCCATGCTCACCCTCGGCACTGCCCCTTTTTTTTTTTTTTTTTTTTTGACACAACGATTTCACAAACCTGTTGAACAGTCTAATATCGTTACTTTTGCGATTGTATTGTGGCGATTATCTAGGACCGTGACGAGATCCTGATTGGCCCCGCGGGCGTATAGTAGACAGCCCCTGATTGGCCCGCTGTCCCGAAATGTTCCGATTGTAGACAGTGTCCTATTTAGTATTATTTACATGTGATGAGAGAAAGGAGTGATCAATTGATAGATTACCCCTTTGGTAAATATCAAGCACCTTTCACTGTGTAACGATATTTAACTATGTGCTCGTACAAGTGCACAGAATCAGCGCTATATCACAAAAACCCTTTCGCGCAACACAATGCCGACAGTGTCGTCCACATAAACACCGCCGACAACTCTCCCACATCCAGCTATATCATTGCACCCCACAATAGCGACATCGCTCAGTCTCGCATGCTCGGGAATATCCTCTGCCTTGAGAATTTTAAGTCTTGAGTCATCTTCATTCTCAATTACATGGCTTTCCTCCATATCAATAACTTCATTCATGAATTTCGCCAGCAGCGCTCCCTCCCACATCCCCTCTTGACATGAATTCTCACGCAACAAACGAAGCGCCTGGCGGCGGAGGTTTGAGTCGCGGCATTTGAGCGCGATGAGAAAAAGGGACGGTGAGATTCCGGATTCGAGAGTGAATGTGATTCTGCGGGTGCCATCATCTTCGCTGCTGCTATCACAACTCATGAAAGATTCAGCCAGTTCTATGATGTGTCTGAACAGAGACATGAAACGGTCACAAGCAGTTTCTGTCTTGTCGGAATAAGTGTGTGCGATGAAGAAGAGATAAAAGTGTTGGATTTCGAGCAATTGGAGGCTCCGGCGTACGCTCGTCTCTTGTACTGCCGGATTTGACAATGTGAAGGAGCGAAATGCAGCTAACCACAGTGTGAGATTGTTCTGTAAACGGTACAGTTCTGCGTGTAGATCCATCTCTTCTTCGCGTTGAACGATTCTACGCGAGGTAATATTCTGGTTAACGTATTCCCTTACCCAGTCTTCGACCTCCAGAGATGATGAGGGGGAGGAAGCGCGTTGCAAGAGCTCTGCTCGGAAACGAAAGACATCAGCAGCCATCTGATCAAGGCGCTCTCTTGCGTGGACCACGCTAGAGAATTCACATGGTATTTTGTCATATCCTTCAGGCGGCCGCCGTTGGAGTAAAGGTGCCGTCTTATCGAACATGGTTGCTTCGTAGTCTAGTCGTCCAAAGACACTTGTTAGCGAGTTAAATATGCTTGGGTTGAGTTGTCCCGAATTGACAAATAATCGTTCAGCGCCTGTTTTAGGTGTTGTATTATGACTCTCAGTCAAAACTCGTAACCCTGTTCTTAAATGCTGCAACGATCCCACTCGATTTCCCTGCAGCATCTCGAGGCACATGAACAACAAGCATGCCACCAAGGTAACAACAACAATTGTCTTGCTACTATCGTCATGCCTTTGTTTATCCAACAATTCTCGTAAATATCTCAGCGCCTTTACGTACTGCGCCAACGCGAAAGACTGCTGGCGATCTAGCTGTTCCTTGTACGAATTGAGCGCTTGCAAAGTCGGTGAGTTCCCTCTTGAAACACAATGCATTGCCCCAACCGCAACAGCAGCATGCAGGATAGCAGGCTCGTAGTGAGTTAGCTGCAGGATATCGCGGTCCCATAGCGACGTGTGAAAGTAACCAGAGACCTCCCTCGTTGTATGCCTTTGAAAGAAGGAGAAGAATTGCGACTCTCGAGAGGACAGATAGGTTTGCACATTGACTACTACTCCTTGGCAAGGCATCAGAGGCCGTTTATGTTGGTTCTGTCTCGCTGCATGAACAACAGCAGGCGGAGGAAGCTCGTAGCCATCGCAGACGCGGCCAGTAGAAGTGCATCTTTCACAGATGGGTCTGGCTTCATCGCATTTTATGCGGCGGATTCTGTATTCTGTGAGCGTCACAGTTGACACTTCAAATGTATGCATGACTCAATTGATTGCTACAATCTTACCGACATGTTCGACATCCGGTTTTTGTCCGGGCTTTGCGGGGCTTTTTCTTTTCGTGAGGATGCTGCATTTCTGGAAAATATTTTACAGGTACTCGTACCCTGCGTCATTATTGTACCCATCGTTGTAGATGATCAAAGTTGTTGATGATGAAAGAGGAAGATGCTCTAGCGTCTGCGTATGTAACGTTAGCCAGGCACGGCTTTGATTGGTTCGTTCGCTAACAAACACATCTCGACCAATCAAAACTATGGGGGCTATACGACTCAGTTTCTTGGATGTAGAACAATTTCTCTTTTCAAAAGTACAGTCATCAAATATCTGAGGCTGTGCTCGGTAGTGAACCAATGGATAAAATCTGTCTTGCACTGGTGATGCCTATAAAACCAACAACAAGTACCCGTCAAATCTCAACATTGCCATCAAACTCAAGCCCAGTTTCCTATTTATATTCTTTTTCTTTGCTGAATCGAAAGCTAAAGAAACTTCATAAAATAAATTGAATTATCATGTCAAAGCCCGCTCAAATAATCAATATCATCTATTCCTCCAAATCTCTCAACCTGGTCGACTACCACACTCTCGAGCCCCTGTACAAAGTCAAAGTCGACCGCCATGCTCCACAAATTGAGATGCGCCGTCTTCAAACCACTCAGTCATCGACAGAAGACGCTTTTATAGACAACAATATCCCATGGCAAAACCGCGTTTGTACGGCAACATTCAAACTCACCTCCCTGCAAGTGCGTCTGTCGATCCGCGAGCATGAGAATGTTCCTTTTACGCGAGATCAAATCTTTTCCACAAAATACACATATGCGTCTCCATTTTGGGACTCTGCGGTATTGACCTGGAAAGCGGATGGGGCATTGTCGAGCAATTATATGCTGACAGACGAGGCAAAGGGCGCTGTTCTGGCGCGGTTCAGAAATAAGTTGTTCAGTGTTACAGAAGTTGGAACGTTGGAGATCACTGAGAACTTCGAGGCGGATTTTCAAGATGAGATTGTTATATCTGCTTTGGCAATGTTGGTCATGCTGCAGAGTCTGCAATTGGGAATGATGGTTATTGTGTAGCAAGCTTAAAAGTATGTTGAGAATGGAAGCGCGAAATCAGCATTACTTACTGGAGATAGTCTGAGTCCGCCAACTGTAAATACTCTTATAGCAAAGTCATACCTGTTGGACCTTACCTACACACATACCACGCCACAAGTTACCAAATTTCGCGGTCGACTCAAGCAGTCCAGGGCAATGCATGTTGAAAAATGATAATAGTAGTGTCAATATATACCCACTCCTTGTAGGTCGATCAATCAGCTAATGGTAGTTCGATGGATTCCGCTTCGTAAGCGAAGAATTAATGACTAGTGACATCAGGGCTCAATTTCTCACTAAAAAAAGAATGATGGGTAAAAATTGATTAGAAGTTATCGTGGCAGCTATGACTAAAGAGTAGTGCATGTGATATCTGTTTAAGTTTAAACTCCAAATGGAGTGTAGTACCAAAGCTTTCGCTCCACATTAAGCTCCGATTCGTAGCGGTGCTGAATGCACGTCGAAAGATGCTTTCCAAAATAGGATTTTGGTGAGTACTGTACATTGACTTGGTAGATTCCTAATACTCAGGTATATAGCCGGAGCACTCCCAATCTATAATACCACTCAAACGCCCGCGGTCGACCAGTAAGTTTGTGGTGTGGAAATCAGAATGTGTGAAAAACGACTGATGGCCCTGTTGAACATTTTCTTCACCGAGGGCTTCTGCTGGTGAGCATCCTAAATGGCTAATCAGATGGGCGTTGAAATCAGATTCGGAGTTAAACGGTCCTCCAGAGCCGTTAGGTATACGATGGTCGACAACTGGACCCCCGACTGAGTTGCAAAACAAAAATTCCGTGTGATTGGGAATTTTCCGTAATTGCATGGCATAAGATCCAAGATCGTCCGCGAGGAGGTCGCGCTCGGCGTATGACATTAGATGGAGGACTTCATGAAGCATCTGTCCACGCAGGCGGGTCATCACCAGGTATGTTTGGCCATCATACTCTCCGACGTCGACTACCCTAGGTGCTGGTATAGATGTATACTGTTCGACGAGTTTCAATAATTCGGTTCGCTCTCAGCAGAGCGAACACACTGCTTCAGCATCAATCCAAAGGGTAGCCGATGCACCCACGGCGCCAAAGTAGGGCCATATAGCCATTTTCCAAGTTCCCTGAGGATAAAATAGCTCCGGAGGCGCATTTTGAGCGACATGCAAAGCCATAACTGGTGAAAAGATTTTCGCAGAATAGGGAAATCAAAATCCAAGTAGTCTAAAAATTATTTAGCACTCAGTAGCATAATATCGACCTTAAAATACCATTTCGACGAAAAGGTACTAGAAAGGGGGGGGGCTGCTTGGTAAGGTAATATGTTTGTCGACACTAGTACAAGAAGCCCTTACGTACCTCTGGGTGGTTGCGGCCAGCCGCGGGCAACTTTGTCGTCGATATAAGAAAGATGCAATGCGTCCGCAAATCGACGATGAATCTTAAATAGAAAGAAGGCTGGTATTGGTAGAGTCCTTGCATCAGCTGTGGAGAATTTAAAGCGTGCTGTGCTGTTAAGTACGGTTCCATCTCCGAGGAAAAGACCCGGGATTTCGTCGGGAAACCCGGTCTGTAAAGTATATTGTGCATGAACTATTTTAGAAAATCAGGGAGCTTTCAAATACAACATCACTCACCCAAGCATCCTGGATTTCTGTGTCTACCTCACACTTGGATTCTGAGTCACCGAATGGCTGAGAAGTTAACCTTACAGACACATGGCCCTCACGGAAAGCCTTATGAACGCTGGGTGACAACAGCCAGAGATTCCTTAATGAAGCTTCACTATTTTTCTTTTGGCTTGAAAGCTGAGCCCGCAGTTTGGCGACGTAGGGAGGAGATAGATGTGCTTCGAGCATCATGAGAAGACGTCCCTGTATTCAATTGTAAGAAATCTAAAATCTAAATCTCCAGGGTAGTTTCACCTCTTCTGCCGTTTCAAGCCCATCAAATATTGATGAAGGGACAACATATGCAGGCTCTCCGGTAACCACCGAGCTACCGCATGAATCTTTGGTAATAGAACATCGAGGGCCATCTCGAAGGCGAACCAAAGCGCCCAGTTGCTTTGGGACTGAATCTGGGGCAGTCACTGCAACAACTTAGCTGAAAAATGCAGATTGTCGAAAAGAAATAAGCTCTTACTTCTTGTCACCAACTTTCTCCAGTCTTTTTTGAATTCACGCAAACTGATTTCTGTGTCTGGCGGACTCCCCTGGGCAATCCTTGAAAGCAAATAGTTTGCAGCAAGCTCAGAGTCCATGGCATTTTTAATGAAATTTCTTAAAAGTAGGCGTTCTGTTGGCGAAAGATTTGTCGAGGATATGAGGTCCAGGGCGGTGGTGGTAGACATGTTTGTCACCGTTAACGCTAACTTGGGAACACCAAAAAAGGAAGAAAATGCAAAATACGAATAATTAAGGTTATACGTGAAATAATGCTGATTGATGATTGCTGTTGACCGACAATCGGCCTTTAAACTGTCGGGGGGTCAATGTTTGTTTGGACAGGTGGATGTTGACAACACCGACGCACGTCTTCGTTCGTAAAGACGCTGAATGCCCTAAAGTAAAGCGGCGGCGTCTATTTTTGGTAATGATGGGCGCAACTTGTGGTTCGGCTGTATGTTTCTTTTTTTTTTTTTCTTCTCTCGCATCTACAATTCATACGGAATTTCTTTCTAATTAATATACAAGTGACTGTTGAACAGTTCGATAGTCCATTAAAAAGCTGGGTATATGTACACTGGGGTGAACATAGTCAACCCGGACCTTGGTTTAGTTGTCCCGTGCAACTATTTATTTCATCCAGCTCATAACCTATTGGCGATTATTTTTCCGCGAGATAGACTATATAGAGAGAAAAAGAAGGATTTTGATCGCAGAAAGCGAGAAATAGGAGAAAGGCGCAGGGGCTCAAACCCTTGCCCAGTATTATTTAACACCAACAATTGAAAACTAGAAATACTCTAAATACAGAATTCGCCCTTCTCATTTACTAGTAACCAACATTTAAAGTCAATAGTTAAAGTTTCGTCATCGTTTGCCGATCCGAATATTTCTACCTCAGGCAGCAGTTCGTGGTGAAGAATACGTCCAACGTCATAGACATAGATTCGTTCTTATGAAAACTTCTTTCTCTTTCACAATACCATCTCATCAATCTCATCCACTATATTGAAATTTTCTAGGAATTCAACACTATCGTTTCAAGACAACCTCAACTGGAGCCTTGTATTCTTGATCAGGCTTGCCAAAGAGACATTCCACCTTTAATCGATCAAAGCAGTTGACGGTATCCTTCACAAAACAAAAAGCATCAATAACAAGTACGTCTTAGCTGCCACGAAGATCGGCTCATTCAATCGTATTCCACCGGAAGTATGGATCATTATACTTCGATACGCGCCAGATCTTTCAACGATATACAAATGTATCTCTGTTTCCGCGAATGCTAATAGTGCTTTCAACATCGACTCGCCTTATATTTTGGATACTGTGATAAAGCGCTCTATTCCGGAATTTGAGCATAAAGCTCGTATGGTCGCTATCCTAAGCACACTTTTAGCGTCATCATCGAATGTCACTTTTCAAACCTTGGTCCATGAGTACAGAAATCTCCCGACAGATGTGCTTTCAACAGCTCCGGCGTCTTTTGCATTCATGAAAGGAACAACGGGTCCTCGATATCTAGTGTTAGCAGCATACCGCTTAGAGATCCTTCAACACATCTGCTTCGTCTCCCTTCTCCATAACATCCATGAGGCTTTATGGCCCATCCTGCCTAATGGTAGAAGCGAGAAGTATAACTACCATATTGCGATCCAGCATAAATTTCCAATTAAAAAGTCCAAGGCTGGCATTAGTTTCCATGTCCTTGCCTGGTGGGCCTTGTCTGGGATTGCAAAGACGCGACTTATGAGGGCATATTGGAACCTAATTATTTATTGGAATATTCATGAGACTTTTCCTGATTTGATGGAGAAGGATTCTCATGACTTTTCAAAATACAAGGAACTAATCAGGTCCATCGATCCATATTTTTATTCAACCAAATGGTTTAAGAAGGATCCACACCGTGAAGTTGAAGAGATGAAGTGCGTACTACACGCTACTCGTGATTTCTTGGGATTTTCCGGTGATTCACGTTTATTTAATCCATTTACGTGTTTTGAGTCTTCTAAATTCAAACCTGAGAAATGGGTATTTACTACTATCTTCATAGAGAACCCATGCTGGACATTCGAAGAGCGAAGGCTAGTCCGGGGACGACTGGAAACATATGGTCACTATATGTCCTGTTTCAACGAAATGGATACAGTATTTAGGGACTTTAAGTGGCGTGATTCAAAGTCGAACTTACGTGATGTTGATCAAGTTCCGGACTACATTGGTCTCTGTATCTGGGAAGAGACACGACTTCGTCGCATTGGATTTGGAAGTATATTTGGAGACGAACAGACCAGTCCTAGGATCCATGCCTGGACTCTCTCCTGGATTTGTGCATTGAACCGTGCCAGGGGTATTTGATGGTACATGTAAATGATACCCTGTATCCACCTCAATCTCAGGTTTCTTACAAATTAATATAGGGAGGTCTTCTCAGCTACGTACATAGGCCTGCATGCACTAATTTGATCTGCAAGCTGCTTAGAGACCTTAGAATCGATTGACGTTACATATTTAGTGCAAAGCGAGCACGGATATCAATTGATGCATATACTAGTTGACATATAAGAGGGTGGTTTCCACAAACGCATTCATAAGATGCACCCGTTCCAGATGTCCTAGGGGACGCATTGACGCATTGAATTTGTTTGTGGGTCTATCAATCATGTAAAAAATCGACTTTTAGTGGTTCTGCGTATAAAATATTGATACAGTAATAGGATGGTTGTAAGGTTCAATTCTGACGACATATAAGATTTTGATACATCTTGAAAATCAGTTACGTCGCGAAACATCAATCAATCTAAGGGTTATAGTTACGTCGCAGTGTATTACGTAACAAAACATAAAACATTATCATTGATGGTCACATTATTTACCACTTCTTAGTCATATTACTAAATATTTCGGTCACTATGCTACATCCTTATATTGATGCTCGAAGCACATCTATCTCCTTCCTACGTCACTGAATCAAGGACTCAGCTTCCAAGCCAGGAAGAAAATTGTGAAGTTTTATCAAAAGTTTCTGGCTACTGTCCCACCATTTGGACTATTGTGTATCACGGACGGTCGACATTTGGAGGCAGCACCATCGCGGCTTCCCAGTCGGGCAAACAACAATAGACACGTGACCAGGGCCCCTCTTTCCTATTATCTTACCGTCTGCGGTCATTTTGATTCTTTGCTTTCTGCCTCACCAGTTCACAACCGAGTAAGATTCGCTGCATGGTTGGCTCACTTCAGGTCGTACACAGCACTCCAAATGCCATGTAAGTCTTCAAAGCCCCTTGCAGATAATAGCATTAGCCGACTCATGTGATATTAGAAAACCGTCTCACGGCAAGCCAGTCAAGCATTCTCCTCGAGCGATTTCTCACGTCCGAGGAAGCTCGTGAGAAGACATTCATCGTGGAACGCAGTGTAGCGATTATACTTCATACTGCTTCTGAAAAAACGAAGGCCACCTTCAGATTTCTGAGGAAGAAAGAAACCTCATTCCCGTAAGTTTATTCTGGCCTTGTTCAGCGCAGAGCTGTGTGGTTAGGATAATTGTGCTATGCTTACACGCCCTGTTCCCTATCAGGACACACCAACAATGGGTAAGTTTGCTGCCCACGCATCTCGAAGACGCATGCTCTTCCAATTGTTTTTCATTAAGGACGGGCCTGATGAATGTTATTCGCTTAAATTGAAAAGACTTCAAATTCCCAAGTGAGTGAACCTTGAATTTTACTTGCAATATGACCGTTGCTAATTCCTACTATATTGATCTCAGATCCGAGTGTACGTATCCATTTTATCAGCTCAATTGCCTCGATATTGAAAGAAATATAGTGTAACTTGTGTGGTCAGAAAGGTCACAAGAAGGCCGACTGCCCACGTCGGACTGCTCAGCCGGTATGATACTCTCAATTCCTTTGTCTACATTGCATTTTCTGACTTTATTGTAGAACCAGCAGGTATGACAATTGAGTTTGAGTTGTTACTACAATGGCAATATCTCGAAATTTGAATTAAAACGTGCTTTTCAGAAATGCAAAACGGTAAGTAAAGTCTTCATATTTGTCTTGATCAAGTATTCACATCTTTTTTCAACATTAGGACTCCGTTGAAGTATGCAATACTCCGGGTTCATCAAATTGTCTTAAATTAGCTTACATGACTATTATCCAGTACCACCAGAACTATAATGGCGTATGTATATTCCAGATCTTTTAACACACGGCTAACATACATCCCAGTTATTGAAAAAGAAACTTCGGGTACTATTATATCAATTCCATGTTGTTTCTTTTGGTTGCTATTGGCGCTAAACTACTGTTGTTTTCAATAGGCGTTGGAAAGACAAAAAGAAGTGACTATTATTCTATCTCTGGACGATATATATACCAAACTAATTGACTTAACAACTACAGGAAGTCCAAGCGGAGATCTCGGTACGAGACTGGTTGACTATAACGATAAAATCGAAGAATATATTGTTGATAATCAGGCCTAGAAAGTGACCGCCGACATCGATGTATGATCCTCTATTTCACTTTATGAGCAATCATTTGCAAAGAGGGCTAACACTGTTTGTTTCTCATGGATAGTACCATGAAGATGCAAGTCTATCAGTTGCTCAATATTATGTGACATCTTTTCTGATAGTAGAGTAGGAAGCGAGACGTGCTTTGGCGGCTGCTACGGTATGTCTATCAAGACAACTTATGCTCACAACATGACTAACGGCAATCAGGAGTAATTTTCGTCAGTTATTGTCACTATCGAATTTGGCAGCCAAACTTCGCAAACGAGATAACGACAGAGAGGCCACAGAAGGAGAAGACCATACATCTCTAGTTCTCAAGACTCTAAAACTAGTGAAAAGAGGGTGCGCCAAGTGTTCGACAAATATGGGCGGAATATCACGAGTCGCTTTGAGTGGACGGGGGCAATCTCATTGAGAGAAGAATTGATGGGCACTTCAAACATTTATTTCAACGACAAAGCAACTTTAGCTAAGAAAATCGGTATTAAAAAAAGACCCTGATTAATAGTGATCTTGAAACAGGATGAGAAGATATCAATCATGGAATAGGAAATTGTCTCAGCATGCAAGCAACCGCACCAAAAAGCCTTCAGCTAGTTGGTTAGCGCTGAATTGTCCAACAGTTTCATCACATTCATTGCTCATCACATATGGTCCCAAGGAAATAATCAAACCAAGCATTTTTAGGCATTATTAGCATGTGAAATACAACCGGGAACCAAAAAAAGGCACCTCAGGAACATTATACATGTAAAACCCAAATTCATGTCTCTGGAATGACTGACACGAGAGTGTGCTCTTCTTTCTCCACAAGCTTTCTCTGTACGAATGCATCAAGAGCATCCCTCTCTTCTGTAGTGAGTAGTTTCAATCTTTCCTCTAGATCTCCGTCACCGAAAAATCGACGGTCAATCTTTGCCCAATACAACATGTCAAATGCCCAGCTCCTCCTTGCAGCATAACACAACCAGAAATCTCCTTTCTGCCAACTTTCCAGCATATGCGGTGACAGGCGATTGTCGTCGCTCAGAATCCCTCGTTTGATTAATTCGTCTTCTTGCTTTTGTAGTTCTTGGAGAAATACTGTAAGGCGCTTCTCATATACTTGTGTCCAGTCATCGAGGCCTTCTTTCCAGTACTCCGGACGCTCCAAAAGTAGCCAGGACGGTGGACTGTACACAAATTCAGCCGGGGCAGCATAAGTGAATTCCCAATCAATCGCGCCCACTGTCTTGTAGCCATATTCAGAATTTGCAAGTACATTTGCCGGTCGAAAGTCGTCACAGAAGAGCTTAAAAGGGCCCTTGTCGTAAGAACATAGCCGATTTTCCCGTGCCAGTTTCCGGAATAAACATCTGGCAATATATTTGCGGCTGCAGTCTTCAGAGGACTCAATTGCATCATTGCGTTGTGTAGATAGATGAGTCATGTGCATTTCTGCAAGCGCTAGGAAATACGCAGATGCAGTTTTGAAAGTGGTCTGTGGTAGCAAGTCTGGAGGAAAGCCACCCATCTGAACAAGTTCATTCATGTTTAATGTTAGTGGACGGTGCGTGACTTCCCATTCATCGTCAAAGTCGTCATCTTCATTATTTGTGATGCAACCAATCTCTTTGAATGACTTTCGGGCGAGCTGAAGTAAAATACCCGCCATGTCGTTATACACTGATCGAAGTCGATCTTCGTATATATTAGGATCCAAAACACACCGATCATCATCTTGAAGACCTGGGGTGTTCAATGCATCAACGAGATCCGCATCATTCTCAATATAATCCATGACAATGAAAGGGCCAAGTCCCGCGGGACTCTGTTCAACAGTACCGTAATGAAGGACATGAGGAACACGTATGCTGGTGTGCCGCTCGATAAATCGCATCACAGAGACCTCCCGAAGAACCTTTTCTTCAGGAAACATAGAGACACCAGGAATTGGGAAGCGGACAATGGCAGAGCCGCCATCCAGAAACTTCATACGGAACATCAAATTGAACGATCCTTTCTGTGGATTGAAGAGTTCTTCTGCCGGGCCACCTCTGTGCTGGATAATGAAACGCCCAATTTGTCGCAGGACATCTTCATTGAAAAGCCCCTCTTTCCAGGCATTGGAGATGTTGTCACTTTTTTGCCATGCGAGACCGTCAAATGCCATGCGCCGCTCTGTAGCAATTGGGTCGCCATAAGTCGATTGCATTATTGATGAAGAGTCAACAGCGAATGAAGCAAAATAAAGAGATGCAAAAAATAAAAAGTGAGCAAAAACATACAACAGCTGGGATTCGCTGGTGGTCACCCACCCAACTACTAACCAGCCGGCGTGTGGCTTAAGTACGGCTGAGCGGACGGGAAGCCCTGTTTTCCACACCCTATGGTCGTATGTACCAGATGCTGGTATTTAATGGTTTATATAGTGCAAAATGTTGAGAATTGATCCATAGTTGAACATAAGTCCAGGATGTAGACACGTTGGGACATTGGGAAGGATCGCTGTCGACCCTGCCGAATATAAAATATCAATTGATGTAGAGCCACTGGTGCTCAAATCTTTGATGTTGGTCGTGGCTACATTTATTTCTGGGCTAGTGGAGTACATCAATCAATCACCGATCTCAGATGTTGACCTATATACATATATATAGTAGACATCAATGTGCACATGAGGCCTAGAACATTAAGGGTCGACCACCACGTGCAGTTGACTGTCAACCAACTTCTCTCTCAGGTACATTTGAAACATAATCATATCATTCGCCTCAACATTGGAATCGCATTCAATTAACTCATCATGAACTTCAAATAAACCCATGCTGAACAAACATTGACAATGGTAAAATAACAGCACCCCATCCATTTCAAATTTTAGAAATAATGATAGCGATTCCAGAATAAACGCCAGAAAAACCAGTCCACTGTCATGTAGATAATTGGTACGTGAATAAAATAACGTCTCAATATGCTATGTGAAAAAGATGTGAGGCGTCCAAAGCCAAATGTTTTTAGCCAAGAAGTCTTTATCGGCTCTAGGATCATCTTTATCCTCTATGGCGACTCCATCATGAGTCGGAAGCACGAAAGTGTCGCGTAATGGTGCGGTTTTTTCTGCCCATTCTGGAACATTTTCCCACTGGCGGAGATGATCGGGAACGTTCCTGGCCTCTTCTGCTTCCTCTGGAGTGATCAAAGGAGGATTATCTCGTCTAAGGCCTAGCTTAACCCTTTCATTGAAGGATCGGGCAAGAAGGTACGTACACCCCGCAAGAAAAGCGTACCTCTCCGGATCGTCGTCCTTTGGATCTGGTATATCTTTAACGGCCCATTCACGTTGTCGCCAAAAAGCCTCGAGAGAATTTCGGTAGTCAATAACTCGATCTAGGACCACGAACTCATAAAATCTATACAGGGCGAACAGCGGCAAATCCTCAAAGTAGCCCTGAGGGCCCCCGAACTTCCTTGCCGCCATCGCATTTGAGTACTGTGTGGAGTTCTTGATTATAAAGCTCGGTGGTGGGGGAGGAAAGACCGGATAGTCTTCGGGTGACGGCGTATAATCACTTTCTCCAGATTGTATGAATTCCTTGTTGTCGGGGCTTGGTTTGCTGGTGCGACGCCGTCGCATACATCTGGACAAAAAGGCATACATACTGTCCATTCATGTATAGCCTTCAAGTAAAGTAATTCAATGTGTAATTATTTTACGGGAGACGGAGAGAATTTGAAAGTTGATGAGGTGGAAGGAAACGCTCAATGTGTAAATTAAGGTTGATTGTTGTAACTAATACTTCATTGCTTACTAATTACACCTATTGACAAATTAAATGTAGACTTCGTATAATACCACCTTACCAAAAGGGACACCTTAGTGGATTCTTGGTAAGTTTGTCATATAGTTATTTTGCTTGTCAGTCACCTTGAATATCCTCTGCTATTTTTTTAATTCTTTATTTAAAAAAAAAAAAAAAATCATTCGAGTCATTACAGTACGATTCGCTTAATGTTTCCCTTTCGAAGTTGATCGAAAGCAGTAAAATATCAGAAGACTAGTAAAGATCGATAACAATTGGATCATTTCGTAACTCATTATGGGCACCTCCAACAACCGCAGCATTGACAAAAGTCGTCATCTTGCGTCTACTTGGCCCTAAAAAAAAGCGCTTTACTTTAGTCCATATAACCATCAAGGCCATCCATGCGACACCTTCCCAGCCCGCCCATCCCGTCTGTACTTCCTCGTATGCCCGTTGTGCCCTATCGAGCAGCATATCCTCACGGCCGTATGACGCATGGATATGACCAAATACGTTGAGACGAGGTCGAAGGCGAAAAATTTGCTCCGCCAAGTACGGACACCCGGCACGATGGAAGTCGCGCCTGTCGAGGTGTAGATGTGGCGGGCCATGGGTGACAACAATGTCTGGATTTCTTTCGAGGGATGCAAATATATCTTCCCAATGGTGAGGATCGCTTGGTGAGTATTGAAAAGCCGAGATCCCGTACTGCGGCGTCCATGGGCTGCCAAAAATTGTTATATTCCTCATACTGGCTTGATCATTGCTATCATTATTCGTGTGAACAGGAATCTCGAGGGTAACAGTCGAATCTTGCAGATAATTCACATTTCCCCAATCAAGATCTTGCTTAGTCTTGCTTTGCCCATAGCGCCGTTCAGGATACTTCATAAGGAATTCCTCATCAAGTAAGACGTCGTGGTTTCCCGCAACAAGCACTTTGAATTTATGAGGCTGCGATGAAAGCCACCTCAGGCCATTCTGCATTTCCTCAAAGGAGCCGTTCTCTGTTAAATCTCCGGCGTGGATCAGGACATCGCCCAAGGGTAACTTCGGTTGCGTGTTGTGTGTGTCGGAAATACAGACCACCCGAATAGAAGAAGAAGAATTATCATCTGGGTTTGTCTGAACGGATGGTGGTGAGTTTTTCGCTCGATGCGCAATGATGAGAGCATCGGCGACTCGGCGCTTTCGATGCCCACGAAGTTTGATGCGAGTAAGAGGCTGAGAATCGGAAGACATGTCACACAGCTTCATGAGCGATAACTACAGAGAAGCTCGAAACAATCGTCAATATACCGTGGAGCATTGTTATAAGTAGCGGGAGTAAGCTGTGTACCAGTTGACATTCATGAAGGAGAAAAGGGGATGGTTACTAGAAAAGAGAAAACACGCTCGATGACTAAGCATTCAAATAATCACTGCCAGCTTTTACGATTTATCCTGTCCTATTTTTACTAAAACAATAATATTAATAATATCATAGTACTAAGTAAACAAAGAAAATCAAGTATTTAAATTTAGAACGTGTTTACCACACTAGAAAATCGTCGTCTGATAGGGAATAGGCTGGGCGGCAACGGCTTCGCTATGGTGACGATGTCGAAGCCTGAAACATTACAATACGTACTAAGAAATAGAAATGTTTTAGAGGCGGGAAAACAAAAGCCAATCATTTAAAGTACGATAAGAGATATGTCAATGCATACATCGCAAGTCGAGTGAGGCACGCGCCTGGAGAACCTTGGCGCATGACTGGCGGCAATGTCGTGGCGATCAGTGGCTCGTAATAGCGCCTGAAACAGGGGTTTACTTAGGTACTTGTATGAGACGCAGACTTATAAAGTAAGATCAAACATGTCGGAATTGATGTTCGACATCATCAATCATTAAGGCTTCTCAATACTTCGCCTCGGAAGAGCGGCTTTCTATAGAGCTTTCAATTGCTAGCCATCGGCCTCCACCCAGTTCCATTATGGGTAACTGTTCCTCTCAGCCTGACCATGAAACTGATAGAGCTCCAAGACGATCTCGTCAAAGGCAAGGGCGCAATGTCACTATTGGAGCGCCACAAGAAGTCATGATACATGTTCCTCGTAACAGGGCCGACCAGCACGGTATTCCGCTCCAACAATTTTCACGGGAAATCAGTCGTGATACGCTCCTAGCAGCCCTACAACATGTATCTCAATATATATCCAGGCATGGCCAGAATATCAGCGTCATTGCCGTAGGCGGAGCCGTCAACACACTGTATCTGCGGTCTCGCAACATGACGCACGATGTTGATGTTTTTGGTTCTACGTTCACCAACCAGGCCCGAGTACTCCTAGACGATGCCATGCAGGATGCCAGGCGTCATTACAGAGAACTTGGGACTGATTGGCTCAACACAGAAACGCAGATGTGGATGCCAGGGCCATTACACAGCCAATTGACTGCAGCTGCGCAGAGGCAGAATACTAGAGTCTTCGACATGCCGGGCCTGACTATATATGCAGCCCCGTGGGACTATGCGTTTTCAGCAAAAATAAGTCGCATTATAAGGGGTGGAGACCAAGTTCGCCCATATGATCTGGATGACGCGGTCACATACATCCATGAGTATATTCGCGGACACGGCAATCAGCCCGTACCAATTCGAACAGCCTTGAACTGGGCTAGAACATTCAGTCATCAAAGCACTGGAAATATCCTTCGCACCCAGGTGAATCAAGCCTATCAGAGGCGCTATGGAAGCAACGCATTTGTTTAATAGGAGTGGGGTTGAATTGATGTGAGAAAGTTACTTCGAACCATTTGGGTAGTCTAAAGCAGAGTATGGTGTAATCTTTAGTTTGAATGCAATTTTTGAAGTTGTTACCTGTTTAGAAATAAAAATTAGGACTGAGAAAAGTTTTAAATTCACATTTAAACTATGATTAACTTGGTAATTTGTATTGGAAAGGGTTGGGTTGATTACCCATTACAAAATTGACTACATTTGAATTACCACCTATTAGATAAAAACATACGAAGAGAAACTACGTAATTTTTACATCATTCTTTAGTGATACTCTGGCCCAAAATTTTGTGATTTCATTTTTCTCAGAAGATGACCGAGCGTATACCATTGAATTCATAAGAACATGATTCATCTTGGAGATCAAGAATCGCCCTAGATCCTACCTAAATATCAATTGATAGTATTGCATTCTAAGGCTAGAATATCCCAGTACTCCTATTTAACATCCATTCATAATAAAAATTTAATCTCGGTGCAGACTCATTGACAGTAATTGGTAAAAGGGATATTTCTCACCTTCCTAGGCTTATGCTCAAACACGTGAAGACAAGCCTAAGAAGTCAATTCCCGAAACAGAGAATCCTTGACGGTCTCTACAAAGCTATCCATACTTTCCCTGTCGTAAAAGGCCTCGTTATATACCAAGTGCAAAGACAGCTGATTTCTAAAGGTCCATAAAAAGCAGTAACACTGGCGGTTCACCATATCCAACCCAAGAGAAACCTGGTCAATACGGATTCCTCGCTCTGCGGTTCCCTTTTCCCTGGCGACGTACTTCTCAATCACACCAAGACTGCTAATGTCTACATCCGTCGGTGACGGGGCTCCTGCCGGTAGACTCCGAAGAAGGTTGCAGAGTCCGATTGCATACTCGCGATGTGCCGAGATAAAAGCTGGGCTGAGACCCTTTTGGTACTCATCATTATATGCCCTTGCTCGCTCTGTCCAGCTTGACTCAGCTGATACGGGAAACATCCACCCGGTGGTGAATATGGTGCTGGCGTACTCCCGGCCAGAATATGGTTCTGGTAGAAAGCGTCGGAAACTGAAGCGGATAGTGCTGGTGTAATGCTTGTTTTTATCTTCGGGAGCGGCCAATGCATAGTTCGCGGCAGCAACTGAGGCGTGCACTGCTGATGTCACGGAGATTTTTTTGCTTTTGCAAGCCTTCACCACGGTTTCCGTCTCTTCTTCGGTAAGATACAGGCGAGTAATGCGTGTGCCGCCTGGTAGAGTCTCGACTGGGGCGCGAGAGACAATCCCAATGGCTCCAACGGTATGGCCGAAAGTTGCAACACACTGCTGGCCTATTCGTTTGTCTTCCTCTGATGGATTTACAGGCGTGTTTGCCGCTTCTTCAATGGGGGGCGCCAAGCGGGCAGTTTCTTCACCCCATGAAAGAGAAGAAGCATCAACAGAGATTTGAGCTGCCAAGGCAAGGAACTCGTCTATGAGGATAAACACGCCAACGCCATCTGATCGCCAGTGTTGCGATTGGAGCAGTACTTCGCGCGTCCGGGGAAGATACTTCATGGTCGCATAAGGACTGCTCCTAGTGGTAGTCGATGCGATCACTTCGTCTGCCGTCTTATTATCCTCGATCACAGTGAAGGTGTCCGACGCCCACTTTTCGAGCGTTTCACTGTCGGGGACATCATAGACGTATCTGGACTCGTCCACGATGTAGGCGGCAATCGTTGGGTGATGGAAACGCATAACCTTCCATGCATCGCGCAAAACACGAGCCAAATCTTCCTGAGCGAGCGCACCTAGCGGTGTTATTGCAGCGAAAGCATTAAGCGACCAGTGCTCGCGGTTTAAAGGAAGAGCGGCATCGCCGACTATTTTTATGAATGTTTCATTCTCGCCGACTGCGCGCTCGTATTGTTTGGTGTTGACTCCACTCCAAGGCATGTTCCTCAGCCTATTTTCTTGTATGATGCTGGATTTTTGCTTTTGAGACTCGATAGTTGTTTGGCTGAATACCAGAGCAGCGGGGTTTCGGGATCCAAGTTGATCGTCACTGAGCTAACAGTATGTGTCAGCTTCAATACGTTGTTAGCCTCCGAGACAGTATGAATCTCTAATTTAATGGGCAGTTCAATTACTCTCCATATATTCCAGCGCTCAGTGATATGATTTTATTGAAAGATTTGGCATAATTCCACAATTTCAAGGATTGCATCCAAACTATGCGATCTGCTCGGCCAGTATTACGTTAAACATGACCTAACCATGAAATTATACGAGGCCCTTGCTCTGTTTCCAAAGAATCACATAAGATTAGACTAACTTGAAGACATAATATTATTTTTAAGAGAAGATTTGAAAGATTGCGTAGTGATTTATACCTTATCCAACAAAAAAAGTGATACTTAGTTCTCGGCCTCCGATTGGTTAGTAAAGAGCAACACCAAAAGCTAAGCGCCAAGACTGCCGATTGCCAACGTCAACCTTTGACATCACTCGACACCACTGAAAGCGTATCACTTGCTAGAGTCAGACTCGTATTTGACTTATCGATTTGAGTGGAATGGCTCAGTAATATCCGATATGTCGGCCGTGCGAAAGAGGAGGCGACTCCAGCTCTCCTGCAACGCATGTCGTCAAAAGAAGATCAAGTGAGAGTGGGCCATCTGACTTTGTCTTTCAAGCCGTATTAACGATTTGACAATAGATGCGATAGAAGCAAGCCTTGCGAACATTGCAGGATGGCGGGATTAGAGTGTGCTTATCACCCTACTGAGGAGGGGAAATCGCTCAATTCAATGACTTCTGTGTTCAGCCTGATTACTACGCCGAATGCGAATCTGGACAGCCCTTCACCACACACAATCACTCCAGCAAGCCAGAAAACTCATTCAATAGGTCGAAGAGAACAGCAATCTCCCTCAGAGCCTCCTATTGTCCCCCTAGTGGATAATGGCTGGGTTCCGTGTAGCTGGCAAGGAGACGTCAAAGGCGTCATCAACAAGAATCGATATTTAGGCCAGAGCCATTGGATGAATTACGTTTCTCCGTTTATGTATCTCCAAAGGCTGGTCGTACAATATGAAACTGACCCGGACTCGGAGTTATACAACTTGACCAACAAATGCAAAATGGCTAGCAGAGACATCAAAATTCAGGAAAAGATTATTTCAAGTATTGCTTCTCATCCCTGCGAATACGTCCCACCGCGTGAAACTGCAGACAAGCTTTTACAGTCATACCTACAAACCTTTGAGCCAATATATCAGACTATGCACGTTCCCAGATTTCAAAAGGAATATGAATTGTACTGGACGAACCCACGAATGAGCACCCATGGTATGGTGACCAGGCTGTTGCTCATGTTGTCTATTGGCGCAATTTTTCAGCCTCGGCAAGAAGCAACGCTTCTTCGCTCATCTGCCTTGAAATGGATCTATGTTGCTCAGACATGGGTCAGTACGCCCTTCGACAAGTATCGTTTGACCATCGAGGGTCTGCAGATTCAGTGTCTTCTCATATTGGCCAAACTCACGCACGATGTTGATGGTGACTTTCTGCGAGCATCATCTGGGTCTTTGCTTTCGACAGCCATGCAGATTGGGTTGCACATAGATCCGGAACTGCACGGTTTTGAAACCCTTTCTACGGAAGATATTCAGCTGAGAAGAAAGCTGTGGGCCACTGTAATGGAACTCGTGGTTCAGACCAGCATCGACTCCGGCGCCGCACCCCTTATTCGTGCTTCAGATTTTGACTGCAAGGCTCCGTTGAATGTGGAAGACATGGATCTACACCAAGATACTTCGCACTTTCTTTACACTGTGCAGCCACCACATAGTTTCACTCAGTCGTCTCTGCAGATCATGTTGACAAGTTCTCTTCTACTCCGACTCGAAATCATAGCCTATGTCAATGACTTTCGCATTGATTCTAACAAATACGACAAAACTCTAAGACTTGCCAAAAGCCTCACAGAAAATTGCTCATCAAACTCAGCCGCTTTCCAAGCGTTCAAAGAGTCATCGCATTCTCCTACGGATTTTCATATTTTTATGATCGAATTACTCACCCACCAATATATTTTTGCTCTCCACTACCCTTATGCCACAAAAGCAAAATTAGACCCTGCCTTTTATTATTCCAGGAAAGTCTGTCTCGACATAGCCCGAAGTTTTCTCCAAATACAAGACGAGGCATACGCACACCTTCAATTGTGGGGCGGAGGCATCTTCCGAGCAGTCCCTATGCAGGCGGCAGGCTTTATCGGAGAAGAGATGCTCTATCAAATCGAGACAGACACGTCGTTTTTTGGCAGGGAAAAGAGGCTTTCGGACAGGCAGCATGAACTTCGCAAGTATACCGAATGCTTTATAGAAATGGCCTTTGATCGGCTCAAGATTGGACCAACCAATATCAGACCATACGTTATGATGTCGGCGTTACTGGCTCAAATCGATGCTACGAGAGATAAACTGCCGGTCGAAGAAAAGGTTCTGGCAAGTATTCGGAGTTGTCTTGCTTCTTGTTATGATGTGCTTCGGGGGCGCCTTGAAGAACTGGATTCTTCTGAGAGGAGTGGAACTATACATGAGAATGATACAGCGGCGGATGTAGGTACTTTGCAGGATTTACTTACAGTAAGAAGCTCTATCCCTTCTTCTCTTTTCCTTTTGTTGTCTTTGAACCAGTCTAAACTTCTCAGACTCGCAACAACTGGCTGGATGTGGATCAGTTACCGAATATGGATTGGTGGCTCCTTTCCGGAGATATGGACGACCTTTCTTGATCCCCCAGTCACCAAAAACTTCAAGCAACTGATTTGACGCCAATCATCATTGAGAGCGATCAAAGCTACATAGAAGTTTGGAGATATATTCATGACTAAGCGGAGATATACCGAATCGGGTAATAACCGAGAACCGGAGGCCAGCTTATGTCCGAAGTATACGGAGACCCGGGGATTAATCAAATCAGGAAATATTGTCAAGAGCTACCCACAGGTCCAAAGACTATAAATGTGTGTGGGTTAACGACGACATTCGTGACTTGCCACGTATCAAAACATTCTTTAGCTTCCTTTCGAGCCGCAACACTGATCGACAATTGTTACCAAATCATTTTGCACGATGGCACAGCCAAACATCGATCAAGAGTCTGCTCGGCTTGAACATGGCACTCTGAATGAAAACCAAAGTCAGGATGGCAACCAAGCCGAAAAAATTGACGAGAAGATATCAGACGACTTTCCTGATGGAGGACTCCAGGCCTGGTCCGTGGCAATCAGTGCTTCCTTTATAATATTTTCCACATTGGGTTATACCAACTCATTCGGGTATGTACATTTCATGAAGACGGAATCCTTATGGGCCTTTCTCACAATTGAGTATGCAGCGTCTTTCAAGCATATTATCAGGAGACCCTTTTGAAGACGACCAGCCCTTCGGCGATTTCGTGGATTGGGTCTTTGCAAGCATTTTTCTTGTTTATTGGGATTCTTCTTGGTGGGCCGTTGTTTGATAGATACGGAGCAACGGTAACTCTCTTCTTCTTGTTCTTCTTTCTGAACCCTACGAAACACATATAGGCTAACGACTTTTGTTCTAGACCATGCGAATCCCCGCGCTACTCTACGTCTTCTCCATCATGATGAACAGCATATGCAAAACTCTATGGCAACTTATCCTGGCCCAAGGAGTACTAGGCGGACTATGCGCGGGAATGACTTTCTCACCCGGAATTTCGGCGGTTGGCCACTACTTTCGGAAAAACAGGGGCTTCGCTATGAGCCTGGGTGTTGCAGGCTCGTCCCTCGGCGGTGTTATTCTCCCGATTGCGCTGAATGAAATGCTAAACAGCAGTAATATCGGGTTTGGATGGGCGGTGCGAATAATTGGGTTCATCACGCTGGCTCTACTTTTACCATCTAGCATATTCATCCGTGCCCGTCTCCCGCCTCGCAAGACATCTCTGTTCATGTTCTCCGCGTTCAAACAACCAAAATACGTCGTGCTGGTCGCTGGATGCTTTTTCGCCACGCTGGGCATGTACCCTCCCATGTTTTACTTTCCGACCTACGCAATCCAAAACCAAATGAGCCCCAAACTGGCTTTCTATCTTGTCGCCATCCTCAACGCAGCCTCGTTTCCCGGTCGTGTAGTAACCGGCATCATGGCCGACAAATGGGGCCGTCTCAACATGCTCATTTTCGCTGCATTTACCAGCGGAGTATTGGGTCTCTGCTGGCAAGCCTGCCACAGCAACGCATCAATCATCGTTATTACCGCGCTATTCGGGTTTTGCTCCGGTGGTATTGTATCGGGACAATCGGTTGCCATCAGCTCCGTGCCCAAGGACCCGCGAAACATTGGGACGTACCTAGGCATGGCGTTTGGGGTTATGGCGTTTGCGGCGCTGGCGGGCCCACCGGCGAGTGGTGCTATGGTGTCGCGTTATCAGTCGTTTACGCAGGTGTCTGTGTTTAGTGGTGTGTGTTGTATTGTGGGTGCGGCGCTGGTTGTTGTTGCGAAGCTGTGTGCTGGGAATACGCTTTTTTCTCTGTCTTGACCTTCAACTTTATGGTCTTGTATTATAGATATTGAATAGATGACAACAACGTAGCCTCTAGTTTACCAACCAAACTGGAAATAGTAATACAAACACACTATACTACTTAGTAAATACTTCGCAACGATAATACCCGGTCACACGCCCACGCAGCATGACTCTGTGCCCCAAGAAGCGCGGGGTTCCAGCGAATCACTGCCCCGCTCGCCGTGGGGTGTCCAGCTTATTTATTTTGTTTATATACAGTCTTTCCTCTCATATTTGCTGTTAATCTTCTGCAACATTTACCAACAAGTCATTCCACAGCAATCCTATCTGTCTATCTATCGATTTCCGATAAAAAAAAACCCGTGTGAGTACCACCAGCAACCCTACTATGACAATAACATGCTAATATGTCTATCTTTCAGATCACCATGTCTCACAACGGTTGTCCCAAGTGCGGTGCCTCGATTTCAGGCGAGACCAAGAACTGCGGTTCCTGCGGTGCTGTGCGTATCACTCAAATATCACCTTGTTTGTATGACTGCTAAAGCGAGTTGTTAAAATACAGAGCTGCCCGGTTTAATCGACTACATGTACCTCCTTTACCAACATGCGTATCCAGCCAGTAGCTACAAAGTGGAAGTGGATCAATATGAGACGGAGGGAATACTGAATATTTTCGATATTATTTCCTTTGTAGATATCTATGAATAAACAACCCTGGCCCAATATCGAAACAAACGCCAGTACATACATACAATACATTATTCTTCTATCCCATAAAATACACTTCCCTTCTAATACAACTTTGCATAAAATTAAACCATATTCCGTGTATCCCGACGCACCGATGCCATACTATCCGTCCTTGTAACTGTGCCGCCCATCTCACTACGACTACCCCTTCCTAGCAACACACTCTCATCCGAGGCATACGTTGAGCACCGATGATGATGATGATGATGCATAAACGCCGACTCTCTTTCTGTCACTGCTGCGCGCCTCACTTCCTCAGCTTCCAGCTCATCGTCCTGTCCGTCTTGTCGCGAGAAGCGGTTATTAAGCACGACGGCATGGCGGCGCGGACATGCGGTGCTGTTTGCTGGAAGGGGTTCGTTGATTGAGAGCAGTAATATCTCGACGGGTTCGTCGTGGACCGGTTGGACTTTGAAACATTTGTATGCTGCGTTGAGAATGGGTACGGAAATGCCATGGATGATGATGGAGCAAAAGACTAGCCAGTATACCACTGTCTCATATCGTCAGTCGATGTCGGCATGTGGATTGTTAAAGGAAGGCTGGAAATACCTGGGATAATGGCTCTAGTCAGGTCATTGATTTCCTCGTCGCTCTGGCCTGGATTAGGGAACAACTCTCTCGCATACTCGGCGTATGAAACTGCGCCAATTCCTGCGTTTTGTTAGCAACTCCGTTTCAAGACATACATGATAGAACAAACCTATCGGCCCAAAATACCCCAAAAACAGCGCCTCCTTCCAGTCCCGACACACCTTTGGCATGAACCGATACGTGAGCATGATAGCCGGGATACGTCGCAGAACCAGCACGAGAAGCCCCAACACAACGAGTCTCCACGCCGTAAGCCCACTGACCTCGACTTTTTCAGGCAAAGTGAGCTCTTCCCATGGCATGATAAGACCAATAAACATAAACCCCACGAAATTCAAAAGTCTCTCGATGATGTTGTTGAAAGAGTCGTGTCTGAGGTGCGCCTCTGCTAGAAAACGGCCATCCCAGTTTAATGCGTTTCCAGCGACGAAGCAGGCAAGAGTGTCGTCTGCTCCGAAGCAGCCACATGTACCGACGATGAAGATCTATTTTCGATTAGTCGTTGCAACTTTTTTTGGGGGGTGACTGCTCACTCACCCCGAGGGCAAACGGGAAAAGAAAATAACTTTCATTGTCGACCCATTTTCTATAGAAATCAATTAGTTTTCTTCTTGAACGGCATATCAAAAACAAACCTTTTAAGTGCCTGGTTCAACAACACACGACACACCCAACCCAAAAACACACCATACGCAACCCCCAGCAGCACCATAAACACAACCCCTTCAATAAGCCAATGCTTCAAGGCCGTTTCCAGTCCTCCTCCATACCTCCCCATCTCCCCTCCACCTAGCTGGTCAGGAATGCCCTCGGCCTGATCCATATTTTCGAGAGAGGTTGCATTAGCCCGTGTTCCAGCATACCGTAACAAAGCGACAGCAAAAAGCAAAAACGGAAACCCGAATCCATCGTTTCCTCCAGCCTCTGAAGATATAAATTCACGAAGAGGTCGACGCACGTAATTCTCAGCAAACGGACCCTTGGCGATGGCTTGAGAGAGAATGGGGTCGGTGCAGGTGACGCACGATGCGATGATCAATGCCGATACCTATGCAAATCGAAGTCAGCTGGCGATATATCTTCTTTTCTCGGGAAAAAAAAAAACTTCATACTACTGATATTTTTGGGACAATCAACTTGATACATCCCGTTGTACACAGCCACATCATGGCCATGACTGGGAACAGGCAGATGGTCATTTCCATTGCGCGCTGTTTCTGGTACTGCTTGGGCAGCTCATAGCCAACCTTGACGAGTTGAATGCCGATGATAATACGCGATAGATCCTGAGACCATAATTAGCATACTCTCTATCCCTCTGTGTGAGTTTCTCGTACATATGCAATCTCGTGAGTGCTGTGGTAAACTCCATCTCGATCCCAGTCGGAAACATTCATAAAATCGCTGGCCGCCGGACCAAACACAATTCCAAGCACAAACGCCGGCACTGCTACTGTTAGAGCTGTTTTGACAAGGCTGAAACAAAAAAAGTGTACTGACAAGCTTCGCCCAGATACCATGTTTGCTGGATCTTTGCCGAAAGATATCCATACGCCAGAATAAACAAGCCTACCAGTTATACATTAGTTAGTCTTTCTGCGTGTATATCATTGCGAACTCTGGGGGAAATACCAAAAACAGTCAACGAGACATTGAGATTATCAATGTCCAAGATAGGTTTCAACATTGTGAATTGATGCAGAAAAGTTTGAAACGTCTTGACGACGCTCCCAGAAGCGAGGTCGCTTTTCAGAACCAGCAGATGGCATCGGCGAGATATTTTTCGTTTTCTGAGAATCGCAGCCTATGTC
Organism: Talaromyces sp. R2412; assembly: GCA_023626135.1. Lineage (NCBI taxonomy): Eukaryota > Fungi > Ascomycota > Eurotiomycetes > Eurotiales > Trichocomaceae > Talaromyces > Talaromyces sp. R2412. The sequence continues at coordinate 327,757 of JAMAGK010000021.1, read as the reverse complement.
GCAGAGCTTCCTTTCCAGGTCGAGTTCATCATCAACGCAAACCAGCTAAGCAATAAGCAAGCAAGCAATCAGACCCTATACTTACCCTTCAAGGACCCAAACGACCGACGACGACGACAAGGCATGGCCGATGACGAGCACAGGAATGGCATGCCAAGCAAGGGGAGCCCAGCCCAGGTTTGTGGCCGAGAGAGATAGCGAAAGACACTTTGAGAGATAGCAGAGTAGAGAGATACGTAGAAAAGAAGTCTGAAATATGCAAGTCAGTGGGTCCCCGTCTACCCTTGCCTTGCAGCGGCTTGCGTACCCTGGATTTCCCGATTGGGAAATATTGCGCTGCCCTGGTATGCTAGGCAATCTTGCCTGTTCTTGCAAGTTGGGTAATTAATCATAGACAAATTGATTACAGCTATGCTTTTTGACATTTATATATTCAAGCAAGACAAAGGTTATTACAAAGTGCATAGTACATATTTTCCATTAAGGCTTATCGCAGCCAAAACAAAATATTAATTGATACAAACCCTGCAAAAACTAGCCAATCACATACTCTCCTAGTTGCACATTTCAATATCTCTTATCTCCTCTAAATAATAGTACGTACCTGCATAACTCAAGGCAACAGGTGGAGCATCCCCATGACTGAATGTGGTTGCCAAGAGAAAGCTTGGTTCTCGGGCTGCCGCAGTGAAGAATGTTTATGACTATAGACACCACGCACGATAAGAAAGAAATGCTGGTTAAGTTGACACTGGTTTCAAATTTCTTCTACGTAGTTTGACGTTGTGTCAAGATACTAGGGCATAGCATTAAATAGTGAGTAAGGTTTTGTTGAGATCTGCCAGCCGATAAGACAGGTCTCAGACGGATCACCAATGCATATACGAAGCAAGTCTAGGCTCGAGAAAAAAAATCAAGGGTCATCTACAACTGCTTGCTCGTGGTTAAGAACTAAATGTCAATGCAATACGGTATATCTGCCATATACGAAATCTTGGAAAGTACAGGAAAATAAAAAAGGCAGGATTCCCTGTTTCCTGCAAAATGGATATACACAAACCAAGAGACACGTTATTAAAAAATGGGGAGAAAAAAAGAACAAGGGGCAGACCCTTGAAAGAGTCAAAGACTCGTGGTCGAGTCTTTCTTGATGATTCGTTAAATTTCTCGTCAACTCGACAGTTCGACAGGTAGACACATTTCACATTTCCGCTCCAGCCTCAGGCTTAAGCGGTCTTCTTCCAGGCCGACCAGACACCGATCAAGGAACTAATGGTACCGGCAATACCGACAATGCCGTCATCGAGGTTAGCATAACCAAGGGCGGCGATCGGGACAGTCAGATCGCAGACATCGGACACGAGCTGGATGCGAGCAGCGACGCGTTCCCTAAAAAGTATTTAGCATCCTTTCATACACAGCGCAGCGTATATTAACATACCTCTCAATCTTCTTGGCTTCGACAACTCCCTCTCCTTCCTTCCTGTCGATAGTCTTTTCCTTCTCGCTCAGGCGGTACAATGTGTAGACTCCAGCAACGAAGCTGAAAGCAAGTCCAGAGAACCACGCACGGTAAGCGTGTTCCTGGAGTTTCTTAGCGCTTTCAAACTTCTTGACACCGAGGGCGTCGACGAGCGTCAACACATCGAGACCAAGGTATCCCGCATATCCGAGCTGGCGACCGATGGCCAGGTTCTTCAGGACGGGGTCGGCGGGGTTCTTGTTGTCGAAAGCGACGGCGGCAGCTTTGAGGTGCTCGACGAATTTGCCGGCGCGGAGCACCTTTCGCGTCAAACCGAACTGCTTCTTGATGGCGTCCCAGGGGGCAATGGCGGCTTTGGTGTTGTTGGTGCGGTAGAGATACCAGGAGTAGAATCGGGCAAAGTATTGCAGCGTTCTCAGGACCTTGTCGCGACCGACTGTGCAAGTTAGTTATTGTCCTTTTTTTTTCTTTCTCGCTCTCCCCAGTTTCAACCAAAGCGCCGGTGTTTGCGAGCAACGTGCGACCAAATTCATTGTCAAGCGACACTTACGAGTAGTAGCGACAAAGCGCAAGTAGTGAGCCACCGAGGGGTGGTAGACAACAGCGTCAGCGACCATATTGAACAGCTTTCTCAATTGTGTCTCTTTTATTCCTTGGACTTTCACGTGAAATAATCCCGCAATCGCAGCAAGCACGATAAGAGCAGGCTTCAGCGACCTGTAACAAACAATCGAGAGACAGGAGGAACAAGCCTGATAATCTCCAATGTCGCGGGAATGGACTGAGTCGAGTTTCGAAGACAGAGCTGGATGGAAAAAAGATGAAGGAAAGGAGAAAGAAGATGTCGCGATGAATCGGGAAGGAGGCAGTTGACAGGCTCATCCCGCGTTCCCTTCACAACTAGCGGCAATTGGCGATTCCGGGGTCTCCTCCGATTCCCGAGCCGAGGTCTGTCAGAGCGTGGTCGGCTTTTGCCTGTGGGGTATGTACCTGGGTTTTGCTGCTTTTTTTTGGTCATCTGAACATGGCCGGTTGTTTGGCATTCAAAGTGAACTTTGTAAAATAGGAATTAATAGCCTAAGCTTGTTCAAGTGCATCAATGCATGTTCGTCATGACACTTTGATGTCGTTTGGGACTGTGTACATACATACAAGTCGGAAATTGCCGAGGTGTCGCGTGAGGGAGAATTTTTACTGTGATCAAACATTGCTGCTTTGGGCACATTAATTTTTATAATTATATACAACCGTTACAGGTCTCCGAAAGTTTTACAAGTCTACTCGACCCCTCGCGCCCTCTCTGATAACTGAGAGCCGCCAAGAAGCGAAGCAGGGTCGGTTACAAATAGTACAGAGTTCATAGCAGAGAAGACCAAACACGTCCACTTCGAGCTAATCATCTGGGCAAATCGAACATGAGTAAAAATGGGGTTTTTACTGTTCAGTCTTGTTGCCCAAGGTGGAAGTATCGTATCCGTTAGCGACCAAGTATTCACGGAAGCGAATGTCTTCTTCCGAGATCGTGTCCTATACATGCTGTCAGTAGATTCCCACAGAAATACAGCAAGTAAAATGACTACTGACCTGTCCAATATAAGGCACAAAGGCCCAGCAAAGAAAGGCGCTGAAAATACAGAGCGAACTGGAAATCAAAAATGGATCCTGACCAGCGCGGGTCTCATTCGGAGCATGTTTTTGGGCAATGGGAAGGACATAGGTGCCGACAAAAGCGCCAATCTGAGTTGATATCACTGTCAGTCGACTATTGTCGTATTCGAGAAGACAAAGCAAATACCTTTCCAACAGCAGCTGCAATTCCATAATACTGGCCTCGAACCGAAGTTGAGCAGCTCTTGGACGCAAGAAGACCAATGTTGTCACCAGGGCCCAGCTCTCCGAGGGCCGAGAAGATTCTACTTCGCCGTTATTTTATATTTCAATATTTCTGTCGTAAAGAAACTCACCCGAAAACGACAACGAACGCTGCAACATACTCTGGCGTAGCCAGTTGCTTGTAAGCGCCAGTCATGATGAACCCGACAACACCTTGGGCGAAAACACCCCAACCCAGAGTAGCCTTGGGGCCGATCCAGTCACTCAGGAAGGCTCCTCCGAGAGATCCAGGAAGGTAGAAGGCGTTGGTAAGGATGGACCAGGCAAAAGTCTGCCACAGCGGTGCATCATCACCGATGATGATCTGGATCCACCTCGACGAGTAAATGCTGAAGGAGAAGGAGGAGAAGTTGTAGAGGAACCAAATCAAGCTGACGACGGTCTACTTCCGAGGTTAGCAACGACACACATAACAGTATCGATCAGTTTAACAAACCAGTCGCTTCCAGTAATACCTAGTATGCTGTTAGCTATGAAGTCTTCTTCAACAAGAGAATAAAGACATACTTGAGAATCAACAGATAGGGGTATTTGCGCATGCGCTCGCGATTAAACTCCTCGGGCTCCTGCAACTTGTATCGCAGCCACAAGAGACTCAGAGGAGGGATGACACCCAGACCGAGGCAAATGCGCCAGACAGCACGCAGATGGTCTTCGGTAAAAATAGCAACGAGAACCGTAGGCACAATAGCAGCGACCACAAATCCGGAGTCGATCATGAAATCGGTGAAGATAATGAACCAGCGGTTTCGGCTGCCCGACTCCAGCTCACCAGTGCTTTCAGCGCAGGCCACTGAGCCGGCGGGGTATTCACCACCGATACCAATACCCAGGAAAAAGCGATAGGCGGTCAGGGCAGCGAAAAGACCGGTCTGGCTGTCGTGGTATCCATACGACCCGGCACTTAAAGCAGCGAAGACGATAAGAATGATTGTGGAGATGAACAGCGACCATTTGCGGGACCAGTAATCACTCGTGAAGCCAAAGGCCAATTGGCCGACGACAGTGCCGACGAAGGCGATCGACGAGACGTTTTGACTAGCAGGCGATGTACTGTATGTATCAGGGTAGAGGATGCCAAGAATGGTGTTGACGGGGCCGATAACCTAGATCAATATGATTAGCAATTGACTCTCTCTTTCTAACATGCACACGCTCGACGCACTCCGTTCAAGTAGCCGTCCGAGAACAGACCAGCACCGCAAGCAATGACAGGCCACATGCGCTCCCAGCGGGATTTGGGCACAGCATCCAGGGGAACGCGGTGGACTTCGACGTCCGTGTCCAGCTGGGGAGCAGCGCCCTTCTTCTCGTCGGCAGAGACGTTGTGTTCCATGTTGAGGACGGCGGCGAGCAGGCCGTCACGTGGAGGATAGCCTTGTCACTGATCAATACAATACAATACACTAAGTGTTCAAGTGAATGTAAAGAAGCGCCTCGAGACAGGAAGGCAGTTGCAGCATCCAACAACGACAGACAAGCTGGAGCGAAGCAGAAAGAAGTGGGAAAAAAAGCAGGCGCGCGTATCGCACTTAATATACGATTGCCATTGTGGTTGTGAGATCGATTGCGGCAGGCACATGGGCGGCCTCCACCCTCTTTTTTCTCGAACGCGGCCACACACGGCATAGCGTCTGTAACGTTGCCCCAGCGCGCTTTCTGATTGCTGGGGCCGAAACGGAGACAGCAGTCGGGCCAATCACAGGGCGCCTCTGACCCCGCTTTCAAGCGCGAGCGGCCACGCCGAGTACAGCGCACGTAATTACCGATACGCGGTATTATTGCTTTCTATCTATATCAACAACCTGCATTGATCAAATTTTGTTTGCTACACTTATAACATATTGCATTTTTTAGTGTGAAACACAACTATGACTACGGAGCTCTATTTCCTCCTGTAGTCTTGCCGGAACAATTTCAAAATGTGTTCTGGCGAAGGATCGCCTTAATTTGGAGCTAAAATGTGCCATGCGGATACACATCATGCCGTATTGGGTAAAGACCGGTCCGCCACCGAACCCTGCCTGTCAGTTCTTATCAGGATTCTGTCCACCTTCCAACGCGGTCCTGACTCGACAATCATATTTTTTTGCCTGTTTCAAAGCATATATTAGAGGGCAGTATGGGTTGGATTGTCCACGAGAAAATTGCCCCAGTGAGAAGTTGAACAAGCACGTCGAATGGACGCAATCTGTTTTCTAGCCAATTTCCTAACAGGGCCTAGCTTGATGATTGAACGAACCTCCGGCCAAACTCTGAATGACGCTTTCCCTGGTTCTCTCATGCGTGGCTGGCAACTTACTCGGTACGTACCTCACAATAATATACAAGAGTAACAAACTACGTACTACTGCTCGTTACATAGGCCCTTTGTAGGGCACAAATTTTCTAATATGTTCTTATATTTGATGCTAAGCTTTTTAGGCGGAACGGGTGGCCCACAGAATAAGGCCAATCGATGGCCCTTTCACACCCACGGGGCAGGCACATCAAGCCTGAGAGGCCGATCTTGAGGTGATCATGACAGATTGGTCAAAATAGATATCTGCAGACTTCAACGCCAAAGGGGGCCAGATGATCCAATCGGTGAGTCCGGCTCAGCCTTGCCTTTTTCTAGAAGCCAGAACCCACCGAGCCATGTTTCGTGTAGTATAGCAAAGCTATAGCTTGACCTGGCAGGTAGTACTGTTCAATATGGCCCAGCTAAAGCACGGTCCATTACTACAAAAAGCACCACGTGCACATGTGAAATTCATTGATCCAATTGATAGTAATTCTGTGCTAATTGTAGGGAATTCTATCTCGTGCCTTTCTACAAAAATGACTAGTCATCTTGTTTTAAAGTAACATTTGAACAATCTTATGCCACCGGTCCTGGGCGATTCTTTCGCCAACTGATAACATGCCGATCCATCTTGGGCTACAGTAACACAGAAAAGGCCCGATGCGAGGGTCACTCGCAACTTTCAGGTTAAAAGCCTGACACTGTGCGCCATATTTGTTAGAGAAGACCACCAAAACTGTAACGGTAAATTCACCTCTAGCCAATTGAAATAACCGGGCCTCTCTAATTTTCATAAACACCTAATATTACCTAATATTACACTTGACTCACTGGTCGGGCGGATTTCTTTTTTGCATCAGCCTCTTGTTTTGCTGGGTATCTTTTACCCTGTACTTGGATGGAATAATGAACTCGATTATGTGGCATGTATAAGCCAAATACGTTTCGAATACGGGCGAACGAATACCCCAGTACTTTTAGAGAGAAAACCCCCCAACCGATTGATGGTAACCAGTTTGTGTTTTTGACCAAATATGGAAGTTTACAAACATGGGGTATGAGCCGATGTGAAATTTAGAATAAATCGACTTCTCTTCTTGAATTCAGCATAATATCAAATAAATTAGATTGTTTATTGATTATTATTGAAACTTGATCGACTTTAATGATCTCTAGGGTCAATTGGTCAATATTAAAGCCTTGACCTCCCAAATGTATCAGTGATATGGTGCATCACCGCCAACATTAGGTTTGAAGAAATCAAAATTTAGACTGAGAATTAGCTAGAAAAATTTCTTACCACGAGAAAGACCTTCTACCTTTTTTTTCTTTTTTTTCAAGAAAAAAACTGCGTAGTGGTGTTGGATGGAGCATCACATTGAGTTCCGAAGTATCCCATCTCGGTGGAACGGATAAACAAATCCCCGCCAAGCTCAGGCAGTGCTGATCCACGCAAGCTCCGTCATCGAATGCTCGCACCACACTGCTTTTATCATCTCCCTCTCCCTCACGCAGTCCAGTTGTCCTCTTCGTTTTCGAAAAGGGTCCAGTTCTCTACTGCTTCCACTTTTCCCGTTACATCCCTTCTCCGCCATCATGGCCGATCCCCAATTCGCCAAGTATCCCGACTTGTCCCTCGCTCAGGACATCTTCAACCTCTCCAACCCATCATGCGCTTCGCCGATTCGACAAAACTCTCTCAAGAGGCTTCAGAATGCCATCAAGGAATACAAGATGGCCCCTCTCTACCGGCACCTTGCGCACCCTACTGACGGCATCCTGAACCCCGCGGGCGAAGGTGTTCCTCAACAACCATCAACCAACGGAGCTGGTCGACCGACCATCACGTCCAACTTGCTCACCGGACGGAAGCTGCCTCAGCGCGTGGACTTTCAATGGGACGAGAAGCTTTACGACACATTAAAGGAGGAGAATAAGAAGGAGCTCGAGTCTTACCAGAAGGAGGAGGACGAGGCTGCCGAGGCCGCGGGCGAGACCGAGGTGCTCGCTGCCCAAGGAAAACGTGCAGAGTTCTGGGCTCGTGTGGGAGACAAGGTACAGTCTTGTTGGTCATAATTTCTTTGGCTATACTTACAGCTCTTCTTCATTTAGGACAAAGCTATTCAGACGTACGAGGCGGTGCTCGAGAAGACTAATATTCTGGGAACGAAAATCGATCTGGTCCTGGCCATGATCCGTGTTGGTCTGTTCTTCGGTGACAAGGTCTTCGTGAAGAATACTATAGAACGTGCGAATGCCTTCGTTGAGAGCGGCGGCGACTGGGACCGTAGGAATCGCCTCAAGGCTTACAAGGGTCTCCACCTCCTCACTATCCGTTCTTACAACTTGGCCGCGCCTCTTTTGCTCGACAGTTTGTCTACTTTCACAAGCTACGAGCTGTGCAGCTATTCTTCCCTCGTCATCTACGCTGTTCTCGCAGGTTCTCTTTCGCTCAAGCGAGTCGATTTCAAAGCTAAGGTCGTCGACGCCCCGGAAATCCGGGCCATTCTCGGCGAGGGTGAAGATGTTCTGTCTGCCCTCTCCGGCGCGGTTTCCTCTGGCCCGGGTGCTGGAGATGAAGAGATGAAAGATGTGCCGTCGAGCTCTACTCCTGGAACGGCATCCACTGCCGTCAACCTGACCAGCTTGGGCACGGGATCCAGTGCGCAGGCAGAAAGTGAGCGGCCTATTGATTTCTCGCCACTGGCCAATCTGGTGAGCAGTCTCTACAGCGGCACCTACAAATCGTTCTTTGTGGCGCTGGCAGCGGTCGAAGACAACTTCCTGAGCCAGGACCGCTACCTGTACGAGCACCGTGCCTGGTTTGTCCGTGAGATGCGCTTGAGAGGCTACCAGCAACTTTTGCAGAGCTACCGTGTGGTCGGGCTGAGCAGCATGGCGGGCGACTTTGGTGTGACAGTCGATTTCTTAGACAAGTACGACCTCTGATCTTTTTCCGCATAACTATTGTCTGACATTGATACTCTAGGGACCTGTCCAAATTCATTGCCGCCGAGCGGATAGCGTGCACGATCGACCGCGTCAACGGAGTCATCGAGACGAACCGGCCGGACGACAAGAACAAGCAGTACTCTGATTTTGTCAAGCAGGGCGATGCTCTGATCACCAAGTTGCAAAAGTACGGCCAGAATGTGCGGCTGCGGGGAAGCGAGCGGAGCTAGAGTAGAGCTGTATAATACATAGTCTTGATCTCGATGACAGCAATAAATTGCGGTATAATATTTGAACCACAGACCATTATTGGCAGTAGATAAATCAAGGAGCCCTCGTAATGCTGACCTACCTACTCCGTATACTTCTATACACCCCGTTCTCCGTGGACACGATCCAGGCTCACCGGTCCCGAAGCGGCGAAGTTGGCCCGACTCCGGCCGGACTTTGACAATGCAAGCTCACCGCCCGTCGTTATCTTCACTCTTCACTTTCATACTGCAGGACGACACCGCAATCTGCTGCGCGTTATCCATCCACTCGTTTGGTTTTTTCGTCTGTTTATTTGTTTTTCTTACATTTTTTTAATCAACTAATTAATTTTTTCTTTCTAACCGCGACGCAATGCCTATCACGCCCATACCGGTCTCGCGACTGGCACGACAACGATTCTCATCGTTGCTCTTCGCCGGCCAGCGCCAGCCAGTCCTCGGGAAACCGAGATCAGGTACGAATTGAACAACGCTGTTTAAATGCCTCTTTTGCTTTAAGAGCCTGACACTGGCTGCTATTGGTGTCGCCCTGCTCCACTCGTCTGCTCCAGCCCATTATACCCCACACTAGACCCCTCTCGCTCGCTGATTTTTGCGAGGCGTGTGATCGCGGTCCGGGATTTCTTCGTTTATATCGTTTATATCGTTTATTTTTTTTTTGTTTTTTCTTGTATATATACACACACATACATATACACTATACATTGTATATATTTTAGGATTGCTGATGGTATTCGACCGTGTGTTATAGTGACTCGAGCATATCCATTCATTAACAATCGCAACATGGCCACCCACCGACTCACATACGACAACATCCGCCCGGAGGTGCGCGATGCCCAGTATGCCGTGCGCGGAGAGCTGGCTATCAAGGCCGAGGAGTTCAAGGAGCGTCTGGACAAGGGCGACAAGTCGCTACCATTTGACAAGATCATCTTCGCCAACATCGGCAACCCGCAGCAGCTGGGACAGAAGCCCATCACTTTTTTTCGTCAGGTGTTGAGTATCCTGGAGTACCCGGCGCTACTTGACAACGAGGAGGCGCTCAAGTCCAACTTTGGGTTTAAGCAGGACGTCGTTGACCGGGCAAGGACTCTGTTGCAAGCCGTGCAGACCGTGGGTGCGTACAGCCACAGTCAGGGCGCCCCATTGCTGCGAGAGAGTGTGGCCAAGTTTCTGCAGGAGCGTGATGGGTTTCCGGCAGATTCCAAGGATATTTTTCTGACTGGCGGTGCTTCGTCGGGAGTCAACACGCTGCTCAACGTCATCTGCGAGAACAAGTCGTCTGGTGTCCTGGTGCCGATTCCGCAGTACCCTCTGTACACTGCCACGCTCTCGCTTCTCAACGCTCACGCCGTGCCTTACTACTTGGAAGAAGGCAAGGCATGGGGCACCGACGTCAACGCCATCCGCGAGTCCGTCACCAAGGCCAAATCCGAGGGCATCGACGTCCGCGCTATCGTGGTAATCAACCCGGGTAACCCGACAGGCGCCAGCCTGAGCCCGGACGACATCAAGAGCGTGCTCGACCTCGCCGTCGAGGAGCGACTCGTCATCATGGCCGACGAGGTCTACCAAACCAACGTGTTTATTGGCGAGCACACCTCATTCAAAAAACGCCTGCGCCAACTCCAGCAAGAAGTCAGCGGTAAATACGACAACATCGAACTCGTCTCGCTGCACAGTGTCTCCAAGGGCATGGTTGGCGAATGCGGCCACCGTGGCGGATACTTTGAGCTGGTCAACTTCCATCCGGATGTGCAGGCCCAGATCTACAAGTTTATTAGCATCATGCTGTGCCCGTCAGTCATTGGCCAGTGTTTGGTTGAGATGATGGTCAACCCTCCCAAAAAGGGCGAGCCGAGTTACGAGCTGTACAATCAGGAGTACAACGGCGTCAAGGAGGGATTGAAGCAGCGAGCGTTTGCCCTATATGAGGCTTTTAAGAAGATGGAAGGCGTCGACTGCCAAGAGCCACAGGTAGACTCTCAGCCCTCAACCCTTTCATTTGTCTAGACTAACAAGAAAATTCCAGGGCGCCATGTACCTCTTCCCCACCATAACCCTCCCCGCCAAAGCCGTCGCGGCCGCTGAAGCCGCAGGCAAAAAGGCCGACGAATTCTACTGTCTCGCCCTGCTAGATGCCACGGGTATCTGTGTCGTTCCCGGATCAGGTTTTGGGCAAAAGGAAGGCACGCTACATTTCCGAACGACTTTTTTGGCACCTGGTACGGAGTGGGTGCAGAGGATTACTAAATTCCATGGCGAGTTTATGGATAAGTATCGGTGATTTTATTTCATTTTCATATAAATACAAAGTAAATACGAGGGACATATATGTATGTTTGAAAAAAAAAAGAACAAATACTGGCATTGAATTATAGATATATGCATTTGCTATAGCAACATTGAAACAAATGAACAGATTCTCGTCCTGATATCCGAAACATGCACAAACCTCTTCATTAGTTACTTAGTTCTACATGGTGACAGCATTTGAAATGACCCTAAGTGCCTTTGAACTTATTCTCTGGCACATCAATTGACCTGATATCGATCAACCCGGTTGTCAACCTTTTGGATTTGATTCCTTTACAGCACATCCACATAATCTCATTCAACCACGCGAGGACATCGCACTTCCACCCAACAAATATGTTTCTTTTTACAAAATTTTTTTTTTTTTTCTTTCAGAAAAGGGAAAAAAAAAGCAATGATAAAATTTCGTAATACAAACTACTCATCAACCCCGCATCTCTTTAATCGACACACAGTGGGGGGGGTTATGCATGTGGGTTTATACGTACGCTATGCACGCGACAAAAGAAAAAAAATCAAGCTTTTTTCCAACCCTGCAGCCTTTTTACCTATTGGCTTGTAAAACATGTACGTAGTGAGGTCAACTGGTTCGTTTTTGGCTGGTTTTCACCGCTAGATTCCGAGGAGAAGATCGACGCTTTCGTGTCCGGTTTGACCAGACGCAAAGGGGGGTTCGATATCAAGATTCTTTCAATGTTGTTGCTAAGCTTTTTTCTAGGTATGCATGTGAGTCCACAATCAACAAAAACAATACGCTACGTAGTACTCATGTACGTAATAATGTTGAATTGTTGATGCAGGTAGGGTGTGCACATGTTTACTTGAAAGTACATATGTAACTAGTTCGTGTACAAGTTGTACAATGAAAAGGTGAATGTTCAACGAAGAATAATAAATAGCAAGTCTATTCTTTTAAGCTCTAACAACAAAAATGTCCAAGTATAATCAATATTTTCCCCGCATGTTACAGTAGCAGAGGCGGGTATGCGCCAGCCATTGAACAGTATACACTACTCAATCACAAACGTAAACATTGCGAATGACAGGACATAGGAAACAACAACAAAAAAACCACGTTGTATAGCAAAACTGTAGCTTGCAGGCTTTATCTGGTATCTAAAATCACGTTATCATCATCTCTCATCAAGGCCATTATGACGGAGCGGGAGGTGGTGGTAAGGTGCCATGGAGAGTGAGGCCACTTTTTTGCGTTACACAAAGAATGGCTACTACCCTTCATGGGAGCCAAGAGGGTTAGTTTGCCCACGGTGGCTGCGAAAAGGGATTTTCCGCAGCAGAGGCGGGCATTGAGGTCGGAATAGATGAGTTGAATATGTTTGACGCCCAAAACATGTCATTCAGATTGCTCTGAGAAGCGTCTATCTCCAAGCCAGCAGCATTTGTAGAAGTAGGTTCGCTGGTGGGATAGACTTGGGCTTGGGGCATTGGATAACTTTGCTGCTGCGGCGCAGACAAAGCTTTGGATTCCATGGCCATGCTGGCTTGCAGCTGTTGCTCGAGAACGGCAGTCGATTCGTTGGCGGACTTGAGGAAATCGTCTATGTTGATGGACTCCAAGTTGTTCGACGACAGAAGCTGAGCCTGCGGCAAGCCTGCAAATGACGAGGCTGAGCTAACCCGATATTGATCGACTTCGGAACTGTCACTGATGCTGTGCAGGTCATGGAGATCGTTGCTCGACGCGCCTAGACTTGGAAGCGGACCAAAGTCGTCAACCTCGGAGATGTCTCCCGAGGAAGAGGCGGTGAGACCAGGGTAGCTGGGGTTGCTGATGTTGTTCAAGTCAAAACTGGCGTACGATGGCGCTTGGCTGACTGTTGTCGCCACCCCAGTCGACGACAACGGAAAGCTTGACCAATCGACTGGCGGGGCATTGAAAGCGCCTGCAGCCATAGAGAGGTCGGTATCCGGTGACGCCAACCATGGGTCTTGACATGGCTCTTGGAAAAATGAGCTCAGCGAATCGGTCGAAGGGTGGGCGGTACCAAAGGCGGTAAAGGAAGAGAGATCAAAAGGAGGAATCTGGTTGTTGATCTGCTCTGGCGCACCCATGGCACCCATCACGGGGGAGCTATGCTCGGATTTGACCTGTCGAGGAGCACGCTGGCTGTCAGACTCGAGGTCAACGTTGAAAGACGACTTGATATCTGCGGTCTGGCTGAGAGTGAGCGGTAGGTGGTCTGCAGATCGCTGGGCTAATTCGGATGTGCCGTGGATGGTGTGGTGTCGAGGGATGGTGTAGGGTAGACCGCACTTGTGAGCCATGTCGTTGTGCTTGTGCATGGGCTTGTGGTGACCGTCTCGGAAGACAGTCAAAGTGCTTTCTGACTTGGTCGACGTCAGGCGAGGTTTGCGCATCTCCGTCACAGCAGGAGAGGGGGCGGGAGGAAGGCCGGTTTCTGGGACAGGGTCCAAGTGCTGCTCTTTCTTCAAGGCGCATGTACAGCGTTGGCCATGGACGCAGCGACATTTGTGGTCGCTCTTCTCGTGTTCCAGGTGGCCGGCGACATGGTGGTCCTTCTTCTTATCCCCGCAGTCGCACTTGGTGTGGGTTGTTCTTGACTTGCGCAGGCCGCGGCAGTGAGGGCATTGGGAGACTGGCCGGCCTTTTTTGTTGATATGAACGAGGTTCCGATCTAGCAAGAATTAGTAAATGCGAGTAAGGAAACAAAAGTTGGGTGCATACCGCTGTGGTGACAGCCGCTGACTCGGTGACCCCGAACGCAAGCTTCACAAGCCCACTTCTCGCCGTCGATCAGCATTGTCGCGGGAGGCTATAAAACACACATGCGACTCTGCGCGCAAGTATATACCAAAGGTAACAAGAAAAGGTCAGGCGGTATCGAAATGGCCGTCAACGCAAGGTGGTGACGCAGCCAAACGGGCGGGTGCATGGGATAACAATAAGAACAATGGCAATAGCAATGTCAATCGCTGTCTCTTTTCGGTTCCTTTTTTCAACAGAAACACTTCTTGTTTTTTTTTTCTTACACAAGAAATGACAACAAATAAAAGACCCAATTGCAACAATTGAACCAATTTGCTGCGGGGGGGAAGCAAGAAGGGTGAAACAACAATGGGGTGTAGAGTGGAGAGGGAGCGTAGCAACCGCGGTGAGAAGAAGCAGAAAAAGAAGAGGAAAAAGAAAAGAAGACACAAGGCCCAGAGCCTACGCACCGTTTGGCGCCGGCCGCGAGACAGGACACCAAAGACCGGTAGTGGCGGCCAAAATAGGGGGAAACAAGGACAAAATTCTGTCAGAGATCATGCAGCGGCAGACTGGAGGGGAGGAAAAAGAGAGAGAGAAAAGAGAGACTGTGGGCGCGCCTCGAGTGGTGCTGGGAGGGGGCGAAGAAGGCACGGGACTGTCCCTGCCTGAAAGGGATTAGCCTCGTACTAGCCCGGACTGAGACTAGCGGCCGCTCGGGTTGAAGGAGCGAGTCGAACGACTGGAGAACGATTCTTGGTCGTACTATACTACGAACAATCCTTCTCGGACGCAATTCTCAGAGTGGACGGTGCGGACCTGCCATGGATTTTGGCGTGTGTTTTTAATGCGCCATTGTAGGGGTACACTCAGTCCAGAGCGCTCTGTGCCAGGTACTTTGTGCAAAAACTGGCGTTACAACTGGCGTCACAACTGGCGTCAGGCTCGGCGCATCGCCACGCTGGGCGTCCCGATCAGGAAAGCTTCCAGAAGGAACATGGGGGCGTTCTAGGCAGCGCTAGCCGGGCTGTGGGCGCTGGCGATTGGCCAGATCGGCAAGCCCACACCCGCTGAATTGCCTGGTTGGGGCTAGCGGCCACTGGGGAGCCTGAATCAGGACGTGGAGTGGGGCCGATCGGCACGCTGCATGTCATTTTCCGCCGTACCGAGTCAAACTCGACAAGAACATGTTTGAGCTGAACGAAGCACAGTGCGCGTGTCTTCGGTCAATTTTGCTTCGTACGTACTACGTTTCTGTGTGTCTGCGCCGCCTCAGCCTGGGCCTCGCCAAGATGCTCTAAGCACTCCTTTCCCGTTTTTGGACAAGTTTGATGCCAGCAACCTGACGTGGAGCGCGCGGCGCAGATCCGGGCGGGAAAAAACGGGTAAAACCGCGATTTGCATTGCGGGATGGCGTGCCTGGGGTAGACTTAGGTATTGTACTGTTCCATAGACCGTCATAAGTAGAAAACAACTATCTGTTCCTGCATTGAATGTAACTGTAGTGATTTCCATTTGTGTTTGTCAATGAGATTGTCCTCGATGTTACATGCGACATGTTACAATCAAGTCCAGCGAACTTCCAGAAAATTGAGGTTGAGATTGATGTTGACGCTAGTTCAATTTTGGTACATTCTATGCTAGCCACTGCACATATGGAGAAGAAGCAACTAGTCCTTGGACGATCCGTTCTTCTTTCCATTGGAGTCTCCATTCCCTTCCTTGGGGTCTTCGTTCTTTTCCTTGGAGTCTCCATTCTCATTCTTGGAGCCTCCATTCGCCCCCTCTCCCCCCTTCGACTCTTCCTCTTTCGAGCCATTTTTTTTCGAACCGTTCTCTTTCGAGCCATTTTCTTTCGAGCCGATTTCTTTCGGGACCTCTTTCTCCCCCTTCTCCCCTTTCTGCTTCTCCAGCTTCTCTTCCGTGTCCTTTGCTGTTGTGAAAGACTTTGGAATTGGCAGCCTAGTAGACCGCCCACTGAAAGTAGACCATTTTTTTAGCGTGTCTCTCTTGGACACATCTCGGATCTGCTGCGTTTCTTCTGGCTTCCGTTGAGGAAACCTGGTGGTGGCTCCCACTGCTTCACTGGCCATGTACCGTAGTAACATATCTATCGGGGCCGTCTCATAATCGTCAAACTTGAACAAGGGGCTTTGGCGGATGATGAGCTTTTCTCCGTTATGATAGGCCTGGATTATCTTTGCATGATAACCCATAAATGAGAAGAGCATGACCTAAAAACACACCAAAAAAAAGATATTAGAAGAAGGAGTTTCACCAGGCATATGATTCTCTAACGTACAGGGATAACCATATGCTTCTGTAGCTCTGGGCAGTCCATACGACTCTGAAGGGCCGCAAGAATCGCAAGAACGTCTCCCTTTAGCAACTTTCCATCTCCTACCACGTTGTGCGCCATGGCAAGCATGATATGTGGCTTTGTCTCGGCATCCGTCAGTCTTGTCCAGTAGCCGCAGAGACTGTAGTGAACAGTGAGTAAGTCAGGGGCAAAACGTTCTCGATCGACAACATATTTCAAAAACCCTCTAAACCAACACGGAAGTAATTAATTAGCCACTGCATGATTATCGATAAATGGGAGGGCAGAGGAATAATTGAAATTGCCTTACTCTTGACCACTCCATCCATTCGAGTTTGCAAGGCTTCCCGTGAAAGCCTGCCCATCCTCAGACACTCGATGTCTTTCGGCACAACCTGCAAGCCATGCAAAGCTGAGAAACATGTCTTGTGCATCAGACATAGTTCCCTCGGAAAGTTGCGGATCCATTGAAGTTTTCAACTCTTTCGTTCGCCAAGCGTTTTCAGCATTTTCTACGAACGAGAACCCATCGTACTGTTTCTTGGATAGTGGACTGAAAAAGGATCCCTCCCCTGATGCAGATGTTTCATCTCCCTGGGGTGTTATGTCAAGGAGGCCGGCTTGTATTCCAAGTGTACGTGGATTCTCTAGGAAAGGTGGGGCGATTTTCTTCACAGCTTGATACAACTCCTTGATCTCGGTCACCACATGGTTTCGCTTTCTGGGCTCACGAATCCTTAGAGAAAAAGACTTCATGTTATCGCTGAAAATATCAAAATGCCTGATGAAATACAAAAGTCGAAGTGATGTGTTGTGGAGGAAAGAGAGAGGTGAGGTGTAGTGAAGAAAAGGTAGTGGTGAGGTCCCGAGGTGGCACCATGGATTGGAAACAAAGAAACATGTTTAATATGTTTGTTTACTTTTTTATAAAAAAATTTTTCTGAAATTATTTTCCCACTGTTTTACTTTGTTACCGCATCACCTCACCACATCACCATGGCCGAATTTTTCATTCCCTCGTCCGTATCCGATGCAAAAGCCAACCTCTCTGGATTGGTCTGTAAAAAGACCATCCATGATATGGTTGGTGCGGACCTACTCTCTGGATCCAAGACGGAGATTGAGCGATTTGCCTTGTTGAGGACTTACTTCCCATACACGATCTCTAGAAAGAGATTCGACAACTTCAGTTCCAATGTCCTAGGTTTGACACAAAGTCGCCTACGGGCGCGAAAGATTCTTGACAACTCCCCGTCCTTCGCCCGTCTCCTTCTTGTCCTGAGGAGTACCCTCGATATCAATAATTTAACGGAAGAGGACAAATAATGGCCTGGCATGTTTGCGAGTTTTCTCCAGTTTCTCGACGACCTTTCCCTTCAAAAGAAGGCACCAAGCAAAGGAGATGACGATGAGAAGCAGCACCCGACCAAGCGCTCCATTTTTTCGCGCAGCGAGGCAGAGTCGTCCGAAAGCCAACCGAGAAAGAGAAGACAGAGGAAGGCACGAGTGGACTACCGCGAAAGCCCTGATGAAGGAGAGGCGGCTCTCGAGCCATTACTCATAGACGACGAAAGGATGGAGGGAGCCGAAAACCTCTTCCCAGAGGTGAGAGACGAGGCAATAGTGAATGCGTGCTGTCTCCTCCTACTCAAGTCAATGAAGCAGCTGATTGAGGGACGCTTGCCAAAATGGGTCATTTCACGCGAAGAATTCAACGCCCAGTTCCAGAATGGCGGATATATAGCCAGGACTGACGGGGCCCTCCTGGTCCAGGGCGATACCATCCAAGCAATAATCGAGGTCAAACCCCGAATCAGGTCAGCCATCCGAGAGTCGGTGATGCGGCAGGAGGCCGCGGAGATGGTCTCTTGGTTGAAAGAAGCCAAGACCAATCAGCACCTCCCAGACCTCCAAGGCCAGTATGTACTTCTGGCTGAAGAAACTGTTTTCAGAATCCATGCTAACTGTGTGCAAGCCGGGTTTTAGTTGCTCAAGATCGGCATGAGTTGTACCTAGTGTTCGCAAAGGTCGAAGATGCATATCGCCAATACCTGGACCCTCAGGGAGCCATCGATGCGAAGAGCAACGATGGCTTCCTAGGGCTCCAGGTATGTGGCCCATGGGACCTCACGAACGCTGAGTCACTGGACAGCGCTTGCGAGATAATTCTCGCAGTGACCCTGCTGGGCACGAAGGCTGTGACCGAGGAGGAGGAGGAGGAGGAGGAGGAGGAGGAGGAGGAGGAGGAGGAGGAGGAGGAGGAGGAGGAGGAGTGAGTGGGCAGGAACCTGGAAAGCAGAAGAAAGCTGGCTTGATGATGTTTTTTTCTTCTTTTTTTCTTTTCTTTCTTTTTTTCTTTTGTTCAAGAGATAGCACTGCTGATAAAAATTGTTGAAGAATAGTGATACACAAATGAATAGCATATGTTACTACCCGGATAATAGTTTTACTCCGCCGGCACGGAGGCGGGCTTTCTTTTCTACGCGATGAACCAGCGCAAATGCAACTAAGTTAGTAAACTACTACGCAAGTCGATCTGATGTCTGGGGAAAAGCTTCAGCGTTGTAGATGGGCCAGCAAGCTCGTGTGCAGCGGCATGCTGTGCGCGCGCTAAGGCCATGCCCGCGCAGAATGGAAGTTAGCTTGTAGACGAGAGAAAAAGGGAAACAAAATCCTGGCACTTTTTCCTCCTTCCTCCTCCCATCATCGTCCAGTGCCGCCAGCCATCAGCTCTGGGGCCTTGCTCCAACGATCAATTCCATCAGTCACTTGCTCTGTTGATTCGCGAAGGAATAATAGCAATAAATCAAAAATATGAACTCGCGCGAACAGTCGGATTTGCCTCCGGCACCTTCGTACCCCTCCCCGAACCCGGCGCAAGTCGGCCAAGGCGCCATGTATTACGGCGGTCGCCAGCTCACTGCTGATGAAATCCTCTCTGCTGAGCTCTCGCGCGATGCCACTGGAGGCAATCTTGCAGATGGACCGAGTAATGGTATGCGTCGCGTGTTGAAGTGTTGTGGAAATCGTTTGCTCTTAAGCTAACCTTCGTCGCGTCTCCGTCACAGACCAACAACACAACAACGCATTCGGCTTTCCTCCCAACCAGCAAGTCGGCGTCGACCCAAACCACGATCTCAGCTATGGCGATCAAAGCGCTCGGCGAAAGCGGTCAAAAGTGTCGCGCGCCTGTGATGAATGCAGGCGGAAGAAGGTGAGATCTCATCTGTCACGCCACCCGTCGTCGTCGTCGTCGCATTCGCATCAACAACGCGGTAATTAACCCAGCCGATGTGAATAGGTTCGCTGTGATGCTACTTCAGAGTCCGGTGTCGAAACATGTTCCAATTGTCGTCGTCTCGGTGTTGCCTGTCAATTCAGCCGCGTGCCCATGAAGCGAGGGCCCAGCAAAGGGTAGGTGGATTGAATATACGTCGCAGAGGCCGGTCTTGCTGATGGGTGTCTTTCTCTTTTTCAGTTATATAAAGGAACTGGCAGAACGTCTAAATACGTTGGAGTCTCAGATGCAACCGCCGTTGACGCATCAGGATATGCAGTACCAGGGCATGAACGAGGTCACGTCCCCCCGTGGCTACCATGAATTTTCTCCCTCAATGGATGCGAGTCTTCTGGGGCGCAAGCGGACCTTTTCGATGAGCGAAGGAATCCATGGTCTGCCTATGCCGCAGTCTGCGCTTACTTCTCGCAGCCAACCGCCAACTGTGGGTATGTAACAACCGTTCAACTTTTGCGCCTCACAATTCTCACGCTGACATCTTAATTAGGAGAGACCACGGCCAATATTCCAGAGAGCTATCCACTTTTCAATACTCATCTTGCGCAGGACAAGATGACAATGCCGTACTGGAACGAGCACCATGACCTGGTTCCGGAGCTCATACAAGCTACTACTGTTGTTGGACCTTTATCTCAGCCCTCGAGCCTTAATACAAAACATTATGTGGTGGATGAAGGTGCTTTGAAGACGTAAGCTGCCTTGAAAAGTTCACATATTCGGAATGAGGAACTCAGTCTGACAACCATACAGATACTACGAAAAGATCCACCCCATACTCCCCATTCTTCCCAACACAAAGGACCGCTTTTATGGCCTTTTAAGTAAGTGCAACAGGCAGTTGCAGGAAGTATTTGCACATGCATTCTATTCTGCCACCAACACCAACACCAACCGAGTCCAATCCACGTTTGAGGAGGTGATTTCCTTGAACACTGCAATGGACCTGGTCTCGACGCATCACCGAGATCCTCACAACTTGCGGAGTGTGCCGGTCAACTTAGTATGGATACAAACTCTGAGTTTTCTGGTTATCAACTGTGATAAGCGTGGCCCAGACAATTTGCACGGAAAAGATGGTATTCCGAAGCAGCCGCTCGTTGATCATCTTTCTGGCTTGGCCTACAAAGTTTCCAAACAGTTAGAGCAAAACGACCCGTTTCATGACCCTCAAGATGAAGATTCTTACGCCAAAGTTGCTCGCCGTGGATGGTTCGCTGCAAGCATTCTATGCCGATGGAGCCATGTTGGGTTGGGGGAACGAGACATCATGGAAGACGACCTTCAAGACATCGGTCTCCCTTCAGACCCAAAATTCATGGGATTTGCAGCATCCCAGCTTGCTGGTAAGTACACCTGTGACTGAACTACGAATTGTATCTGACTTGGGAATCCAGCCTACTCTAGTGAGTTGACTTCGGCACTTCGCCTTATCGAGATCGACCCCGATGTTCTTTCGGTGAATCCGCGGTTCAAGAAATTGTCTCGGTCCCTTTTGTTTCACATGCTCAAATCCGTGCTGAGTGTGGAACAACGCATGGACGCGCTGGATCGAATGAACACTCCGCCGGGATACATCGAGGCCTTAGGGCCACAAGTTTATTGGACCATCAATTTATTTATCACTCGCCCCTTGTACGTTTTTGCGCCGTACGAGGTTATACATTCTGCCGAAGCCCTGGTGAAGGAGCTACACAAGGAGGTCCCAGCACGCCTTGCCTCGCCCATGGATATTTACTCTTTGGCGCTAGCCACCCTAACCCTTTTGGAAGCATCAAAGATCCCGCTGTGCGCCGATGTTTGCTGGGAGCTTCTCGCCAATGTCGAGCAGGTCCTCGACCGCCGCGCGCAACAATCGGCCTCGGCTGGTGAATTTGAAAATCTCTTCGCTACTCCTGCCTGGGACCGCCAACTTCGCCTCTGGATTGATGTCGAGAAGCCTCACCGTGACGCTGCAGCACAAAACTCGTCCTCTGCCAATAACAACAACACTACCAACGCAACTACCCTCAACAACAACAACAACACAACAAGTACGACCGCTTCGGGCAATACCCAAGGACAAACCCAACAACCACCCCTCGTCAGCCCCAACGAGCAACGATCTCTACAACATCTAGCCGATCTAGCCGTCGGCGCCGAGGGCGCTGGAGCCGGTAATGGTGGTAGTAGCGGTGGTGGTGGTGTTGGTGGTGCTGCATCCCCTCCCTCACCCTCAGGCAAATTCAACATCGACGCATCCGCCGACGGCCTACCTACAACTTCATCTGCCGACCTGGGTGCATCTCACGGAGCCGGCGGCAATTCCGGTACTGGCGGTGGTGCCGGTATAGCTATTCAAGACGAGCTTGTCGATTTTGGGCTGGCTTTGCGGAAAGGCTTTATGAATGTTTTGAGCCTTGAGCCGATTCTACGTGGTTAAAATGAGATAAAAACAAAGACCAAAACCTGGTAGAAGCTTTGATGTGTGTATGTTACTTGTGTCGTGCTTTGAATCATAATATTTGCTTGTTTGGTTTGTTTCGTTGGGGGGAAATGGAAAGTTTTCAAAGTGTCGGTGTGTATTTGTATGTTTTTCTCTTGTTGTTGTGTATTATCTTCCTCGTGATTTTGAAACTTGTGTACACTGAGAGAAGGCGCTTCGGTGGGGGTAAACATTGACTAACCTGGAGTTTTCTTTTCTTTTCTATCTTGTCTTTCTTTTTGGTGACTACTACTATTATGAACGAAATGAGACAGCTTTATTTCGACTCTTGTATCACCTCAATTGAATTAGCATAAGATTCTCACTCGTTTATAAGTTGATATATAGATATTTTGGAAAAAAGATTAAACGAATCTCAAATCCAGACACAGTCACACCACATAGATCAAATGAAATCAAATATACCACACGGCTGACATTCCTGACATCATTGTCAAGTGCCAAAGGCAATCCGCTGCCACACGCGCTCGACGTCTTGACACAGAGCTCGAAACCCGTCGTCTTCAAGTTGCTGGCATATCCAGGTGTTGACGAGCTGGGAGCGCTCTGATTCGGGTGTTGCCAGAAACGTTGACAAATCTGTTGAGGATATGGGTATGCCTTGCGGTGATGCTTGTACATTTTGTATCTCTACAGGTGGTTGATGATGGGGTGTTGGCAGTGTGTCAACAGCAGGCGCAGCGGTAGGTAATGACCCTGTCGTTTCATTCTGTGGTTGTGTTCTGCCAGCAATAGGACTAGATGCTGGAAATATAGATGTGGTAAGAAGTGGTGAAGAGGCAGAAGCTACTTCCAGGGATGGGTTCTTCTTTTCTTGATTCGCATTCCATTGCCTATCCTCCAGTTCTAGACGAAGCTGACGGGCAGGGGAGCTTGTTGCTGGGACTGTTGTTTTTGACTGCGCGGTAAGTGGCCGTGGCGATGCAGGTTTTAAGCCGGAGGTATCATTGGAGTTCTTTTCTTGCCACTTTGTAAACCGGTTCGCCGGCTGTCGATTGGGAAAAGCGTTTGGTCGTGGCCCGGGTTTGGAAAAGGGGAGGTCTCTTTTCGGAGGTAGTACTTGATCGAGCACCTGAGTGTCGTAAGCTGGCGAGGTGATAGGTCGTTCATGTCCATTGCTTGCGAATTCTGCGCTTGGTGTCATTGTACGATCTCTGGCGATGTCCTTGCGAGAGTCGTCTGCGCCGAGGCCGTTCGCATGTAAAAGCGTTGAGATCGAACTGGGGGATGAACCTGAGAGTACATAGTTAGCGTAATTCTTGGCTAGGCTGTTGAAGAGATCTGTTTGAATACCATTGATAGGCTGTCTGCCCATGCTTGTTCCAAGTGTTGTGTGGCTTCTTGACAGCCCCTGATTCCACAAGTGGCTCTCTGTCGGTGCCGCAAAACGTTGGCTCCAGTCATTGCTAGTACTAATCATTGTTGCAGCCGGGGTCAGTATTCTTGAGGAGGACGAGTCTGGCCGTAAACTGGCAGAACGCGAAGTATGCTCCGCAGAAGACTCGCTGAAGGGGCAGTTGATCTCCCTCAGCATGTCCAAAACTTCACGATAGTCACGACTAGAGGAGAACTTGATTTGGAAACGACGTATCTGATCTCTGCCGAAAGGATACCGGACGGCCAAACAGGGGTCCTTGATAATAATGGCAACTGATGGCTTGGTATTCCTCGCATGTTTCGCAATGGCTTGCTGAGTTGCTTCTCGGGCCAGTGAATTCAAATCAAGATCCTCCTATGCGGGTTTTAGCATTTTCCTCCAGCACTATTCGACATGAGCTATACCAGGTTCTCGTGTGCGCGAGTTATTCGAAGGCGCAGTTTCTGCTGAATAGAGCTGATGCCTGACGTAGAAGAAGAGTCTTTCTCAAAGACAACATTCAAGTCGGTCGAGTGCAAGTGCGTCCAATTGATCGGCCCATGTTGGTCAGACAGACTCTCAGCGTAGGAATATTTGGCCAGAGGAAATTGCGCTATCACGTTTGACTGCTGCAGCTGGCGCCTCAGGGCTGACATGGCTGTACAGGCTCAAGTAAAATTGAAGTTGGTCTTGTCGAGTGGGAGCGTTGTGAGGTGTCTGTTCTGTCCATGGGCAAAGTGACAATTAGGGAAGTCGCGCTGGGAGGGCCGCCAGACAACAGCAGCCGTCAGAGCCCTACTGTTTTTTTCTCACATCTCTTCTCAATGTTATAATAGCATTAATGTATTGCCATTGTTTGAGGCATTGATGGGCAGAACAACACTGGTGCATAGAATAAGGACATCAGGCGGTGTCGTTGGATTCGATGCCTGAAAATATAGGCAGAAAACGCCTTTAATTACAAATTTTCCCCTTATGCATTATCTTCGCCTTCCTTGTCACCTCTTCACACTCAGTTATCACAAACAAAGCTGTGTGACTCTGTTTTCTTCCATTGCTTTTCTATCACACGCCTGAAGCAGGTAAGATTACTGTCTGTGATAGACAACAATAAATCTCCCCGTTTATCTCTGCTTATCTCCACGTGACAGCACATCTCAGTGAACTATTTTTGTCCTAGCGCCCATTCCACGTGACCTCTCCACCAGGCGCGATGGCGGCCGCGGGTAATCTAAGAGCTGCGTCTCCAGAGCACCTTGCAGAGATCCAGGCACTGGCACAGGAATCACTTCCTTCGAGTTCTTCCCCAGCTGCTGCTGGTGATCAGCCAGTCGAAGCACCACCACCGCTCTTCAGCTGCTTGGAGGATTTTACTCAGGCACTCAGCGACTTTAGTGTCGCAAGGGGGTACGTCTAATTTGCTTTGTTTGATGCGTTTTTTCGCGATCTCTTGACTGACTCTTTGGTGTCTTCCTGCTTAGTGCCACCCCGCCACAGGCTTTACTTGTGGGCGATAAAATTTTCACCACCGAGGAATTATCAGCGTTGTTCAACGCGATTGCTGCGGCGGGCGGTTTCGAAAACATCTCCCCAGCGAAGTGGAACACCGTTTGCGCGGTCGTGGGAGTAGACGAGCAACTTCGCGAGCCATTGAAAGAGGCATACGCGCGTTATCTAGGGTGTGTCTTTGATTTTGCACATTTTTGCCACGCTCTCTTTTTGCTGATAAACGTGCGTATTCAGGCCTTTTGACAAACACGTTCAAGAAGCCCCTCGGCCTCAGGCATCGCAGGATACTAGCACCAACAGCGTTTGGCAGACAATTCTTGCTAAGCGCCCTGAAATTGAACAAATCGTCGCCCAATATTTTCCCGGTCAATCCGTCGAGCCATTTTCTTCCTTTTATTACAAAAAAGCGGCCGAAATGGCATCCACACGCTCCTCTCTTCGTGGTTAGTTCTCGAGTGTCCCCTTCTCAAACCACCCTGTGCCTAACTATCAACAGAGGGCCTCCGTCAGGCACCTAGACTTAATCAGCCGTTCATACCAGATACTGCACCGGTGCGCCAAACGCGATCTGGTACTGGTGCGCCCAACACACTCCCGGGAACTCCAGGCCAGACGCCGAATTCTCATTACCCTGGGCTCGATGGCTCCAACATGGCTGGCGGTCAGCTCAACATTGATCAATTCGAGGGCAAGGACAACAAACAAGTGCCAATGTCGACTCGCGATGTAGCCACCCCTGGGAACAAGCCCGACCTGTTTGCAAATACAAAATCGAAAGACTCAAAGCAGCCTGACTTCTATGACTTTTACTACCCTTTGCAATACCTAGAGGTCCCGAGATGTATGTGAAATTCGTCTATGACAATTTTCTTGTTTTTGTTTTGCTAACACCGTCCTAGCTCCCAGCATCTACAAACGCGTCCACTTTGGTCTTCAGTCCGGCATACCTCACGAAGTCGACTTTGCCCTGTATCATCTCGTTCAGATGTCAGATCAGCGCGGAGACAAATTTAGATTCGAAGGCTTTCCACTCCTCATGGAGACGCTGATGGAAAAGGCTATCGAAATCACCGAGCTTTGCACTGGAGTCAAATGGGAGCTGGAACGTGACCAGTACAAATGGCCTGAGAAAAAACATCGTCCCAACGTTCTCAACACTCTGTGGGGAACTCACGATATCTTAGACCGCATCAGCAAATTGCCTATCACTCTGCCGAACGACACGCTCGAGACACCCGAGTTCTGCCATGATCTTCAGAACATCAAAGATGCCACATTAGTCTTACGCAACATGTGCATGTTGCCCGAAAATGCTGTGTTCATATCTAGCTTCGCAAAAGGTCTCCTTCGTGATTTCCTCGTGATAATGCTCAACACACCCAAACAGCCCCGTCTCAACGAATTGAGGAATGATGCTCTTGACATTGCTGAAGAGGTGACCAAGTATCTTCCCACAGCCGCTGACGACCCTTTGCGCATCAGCCTTTACCGCTACATCGGCTCAGACGATCGTGCCCATGTGATTCGGGCCTTGTGGGCGATCAATCATTTCTCAACAGAGCTCGAGGGTGTCCAAAACAATGCGATGCTCGATGTTTCGAAGCAGAATCTGGTTGACCTATTCTCCTACCTGCTGCTCGAACCAGACCCAGAGATTTTGAACGGCACGATGGACTTTTGGTACCAATTCACCCTACTTCCCGAAAACGTCGCGCGTCTCGTCAATGTCATGAACATTAAAACCATGTTAATGCCCAGACTGATAGGGCTGCTTTCGTACGAGGCACAGCTAGAGTCCAACGAAACCGTTGTACAAGAAGAAAAGGTCGCTCCACCCCCTAGCACGATTCCCAAAGTGCCAGCGGAGCTTCTTAAAGAACTGATGGAACTCTCGGAGCCCGAGCGTAGCTCCAAGTGGCTACGTTGCTGCTTCGTTGAGGACCCGGACTGTGAAATCACACAAATTGCACTGTGGCAGGCATACCAGACTCGGTTTGTTAATCCTCAACAGCCCAATAGCGGAGTCTTGCCTGCAGCCGAGTTTATTAAAAACGTGAGCACAACTTTCACCAACGCTCAGGCCCAGGTTGTCCCAATTCCAGGTTCAGTCTCCGGATCTAATGGACCGACAACCAGGTTTATCATCAAGGGTATCCGGCCGCTGGAAACCGCACTGACGTTTGACAAATGGCCCTATCTCTACTGCAAGTGGCTTACTGGTCAGCCTGTCCAGCACTGTGACCGTGCGTTTGCCAAGCCAGAAGATCTTCGTTCCCATGTGTTTGAGGATCATATGAAACTTCAACCCTCGGACCAGCCAGGACACTACAAACTTGAGAAAGCTAGCGAGCCTATTCACAAGTGTCTCTGGGATAACTGTCCTAAGGTCAAGCGTGTTGGACCAAGCGCCGATACTTCTATGGTTGTTGAGCACGTCGCGTCGGCACATCTCCCTCAACCTCGTGACCCCAATGCGCAGCCTCCGACTCACGAACGCAAGATCCTCCAGCCCCGGATCACGCGCCGCTGGGACTACTGGAACACGCCAATCAACAGCAACGGCGAACCGGTTGGTGTCGCGTACAAAGCATGCCTGGTAATGCGCAATTTGGCGTGGAACTTGTCTGACGAGAAATCGGAGAAATGGGGCAACATGTCTTTCAAACGTTCCGTTTTCCTCAGTCGGCGCACTGCCATTATCAATGCTTGGGATATCAATCGCAGCCTGCGCCTCGCATTGACGGATCTCCTTTTGATCACTGAGAATTTCGACTGAGGCATGACGTGAACGAGTGATGGCGATACTGATGGTACGAAAAGTACAATTCATTTCTCTCCATTGTAAACTTCCATAAAACGGAAATTTTTCTCACACTTCTTATTACGCCAATGTTTATGTTTTCAGATATCAGGCTTGTCAGGAGGTCCAGCCCTTTTTTCTTTTTTTCTTTTCTTTCTTTCTTCCAGAAGCAACCGAAACACCGCAAGGCTGTTTTCAGGTCTGGGAAGCCAAAAAATAACCATCAGGTTTCTTTTTTTTTTTTTTTTCCCCATCTATTTGGCTCCAAAGCAAGGGGTCTGTCTAATTTTTTCTGACTCATGCCGACTCGTTTTAGGGGACAGGCTGGTCTCATGATTTCTGGAGTTATTAGGGTCATCCGAAGGTTGGGGCGCAGAGGCTGTTAGACCAGCGGCGAAATTCAGCGTTTTCTTTTCTTTTTCTGCAAATGTACATTAGTTTCTTCCTCGGTCGGCTAGTTTAGAGCGATTCCAATGGAGAGAGTTACAATCAAGGGTCTCGGTTGAGTGTAGTAGTGATAAACGTTCCATCGTTGTTGGGTTGAATAGCGTGAATCAAATATCATTATAAACCTGGCCCCCTGATGCATCAACCTAAACCACCCCTATCGAAACGTGCAGTTGATATCTAGCCACCAGTGACATACACGTAAACAGTACTATATAAGAAAAAATCACATCAACAACGCCAGCACACCACCCCCCAAAATCCCTCCCACGGCGGCCGACACACCCACCGCATTCGCCGCACCAGTGCTAGGCTGCGAAGTCGCCGATGAAGAGACACCAGAACTACTCGCAGACGCCGTTTTTGTGGCGGTACCCGAGGCCGTCTTTGAGGATGAGCTCGAGGACATGCTTGTTGATCCTGTTGTTGTGGTCGAGGTTGAGCTAGACATGTCGCTGGAAGTAGAGCTGCTGCTGCTGCTACTGGTCGTAGTCGTAAAAGTCGCAGAGACAGTAGAGCTAGTGCCTGATGCCGCAGAGACGTCGAAGTTTGGCGATTGTGCGAGGATGCCGGTGTTTTGTTGCTCGTTGGAGATGAGATTGATTTGGTAGCCCTCTCTGTTGGATATCAATTATCAGCAACGGCATCTTTTGGGAGATAATGGGAGGAAATGAACGTACCCAACCGCAGCGCTCATGCTGTTGAATGTATACGACCCAGCGCTGGTCTGCACATTGGTAGCAATAGTCTTGGCTACAGGCGGGTTGATGTGCTCGTTGACAAGCTCGATGTCAAAGGACGTTGGATCAGACCTTGGTGGTCCATATCAGATTTGCTTCTTTTTTATTTTAAGTGTAGGGGGGAAACTCACTCGACGGAACTCCAGGTCAGCTCGTTGGACTTGGACAAGTCTAGTTTGGTGCCCTTGGTGGGAGACGTAACTTGCAGGGCTGTTCGGGTTAGAATAGAGTAGGTGGAAAACTGAGATTGGGAACTGACCGGATGCAGTGGCTGCGAAAAGCAGAGCGGTGTCGAGTTTGAAATACATTTTGACAACCTGGCTATTCAAAGAGGGAGGGAATGATAATACGTAGCAGTACAGTAGAAGAGAAGAAGATGCTTGGCTCTCGAGTGCTGGATATTTGTCTTTAAATAGATAGAAAGGATGGCTTCAAAAGGAGTAAGTACATAGGGGCTTAAAAATCAAGGGTTTCGTCTAGGGCTGGTTTCTAGGGCTGGTTTCCTATTCGGGACATCCCTGGTCTTGGACTGGATGCTTGTGCTGTATATGCATGCTTGTTTTCTTACTAATATTCAAAGTACCGTTATTGTTGCGTGTGACGTCTCATGAAAGATAGAACGAGTTTACTTTTTTCTATAATATTCTGCTATCATCTTATCGCATTGAGACAGAGGACAACGAGGTGCTGGCTGGCTAGCTGTGTAGATCCATTGTGATGTGTGATATCGGGTTTCAAGGAGCGTGCTGCAAGGCTCGACGAGGTATTGAATCGACCAGCCCAATCAGACCGGATTTTGGGGTCATGCAGGCGGGTGATAAATTTTTGTTTTGTTTCGTTTTTGCGGTGTTTCTTCTCAAGGGATGCAATAAGGGTTAGCCCTCTATCCTAGATTCAAGCGGTTCAAGGCGTGGAAATGAAGGGATTAATCAATGCGGCTGGTGTAGAAGCCGAGAAATACCGTAATGATCAAGGACACAATTGGCTAGATGAATACGTTGTGTATATATATACATATACATTTTTTTTAATCGCAGTGTAGATAAGATAGATGAAGAGAGATAGAGAAAGGCTAGCGCTGCCCCGCGTCAAAGAATCTCATCCCGCGTCGGGCGACTTTACCGCTGCCTCATTATTCCTCGAGATGGACTCATCACCTTTTAACGATTATTCTTCTGTGATTA
This sequence comes from Talaromyces sp. R2412, assembly GCA_023626135.1. Taxonomy (NCBI): domain Eukaryota; kingdom Fungi; phylum Ascomycota; class Eurotiomycetes; order Eurotiales; family Trichocomaceae; genus Talaromyces; species Talaromyces sp. R2412. The sequence continues at coordinate 297,689 of JAMAGK010000021.1, read as the reverse complement.
TCTGTATTAAGTAATGCCTGAATTCGTCGCTTGCAGCCTGGGCTACACTCTTTCGTACCTTTTTGAAGATGGTTGAAACCGTCACCTCACTCCACGTCGGTTTTTTCTCTTCCTGTTTGAACCTCTCACAGAGAAACTAAAGGAAAGACTTTTTTTAGGACCTTGAACAAGCATTCTGCCCTCCACTAGATCCCGCCCTTTTCAGTGCCATTGCTTCGGATTACGATCTCGCCGATCCCAGCAGCCTGAAACAGCTAGTAGACACCCTCAATGCGCTGAAAGCCACAGCCGACGAACAGCAGGACCTACCCTTCGACCCATCGGGGACAGGCGGCCTGAGGAGTGCAGCTGATTTTTTGGATAACGATAATGACGATAATGATGATGATTATGGCAGTACCTCGCGAAACGACACGGGCGAGACAGACATTACCAGCCTGAGGTCGGATCTTTCGTCGCTGCTGATAGACGGCGATGACAGGCATGCTAGCAGCAACAGCAGCAACAGCAGCAACAAGACGTATATCGTCGGACCAAATGGCTTGCCATGTCTGACTGGTATGACGGCCGAGGAAAAAGCTGCATATTTGTCGGAGATGTTTCCATCGGTGGCCGAGTATACAATCAAACATACGCTTGCCAAGTGTGACTCTGATGTGGATCGGTCTATGGATGTGTTGCTCAATCTGGCCTTTTTTGATAGTCATGATGGGCAGTCTCCTGTTGATGAGGATGCTAGGATATTTATTCCCAAGGGGATTGACGGGTTTATGTCCCCTCAAGGGCCTAAAAAGAAGAGCAAGAATAGGAAAGCAAAAGCAAAAGGATTGGCAGGAGCTCGCCTGTCAGAAACATATGAACAAGGCAATAATCCTGTACGGAACAAATGGGATGATGCAAAGGGCGATTTAGATTTTATTCATTCTCGAACTGCGGCAGTGCTCAAAAAAGAGACAATCGCCTCAGCGTATCACCAGAACCATGCGTCTCGCTCGGAGACTATCAAGTACCTCGCCACTGCAAATACCTCGGAAAGTCCGAGCGAGGATACGGCAGTCATAGCACAAGTTGCAGAGCTGGTGCAGGAATTTCCTACTATTTCAATCCCGATGCTTGAAGGATTGCTGAACATCACGGGGCATTCTGTATCTGCTGCCAACGAGCTGGCGAGAGCCACGCTCTTCCAGCCAGCGCGCCAATTATCAGATATTATTCGCATTGCCGCACCAGCTCCAGTGCTTGATGAAGAGGACACTCCAAGAAAAGGAACCTCTACTGCAGGTTCCAGGATAGCGACAGAATACACGTCTGCACAGAGCACAGCCAACGCGCACTTTTCAGCTGGATCTACCGCATTCGTCAAGGCCTCAGCCGCATACCGACGAGGCAAATCCGATCGTCTGATGGGCGGCGCAGCAGCATACTATGCATCCGTGGGCCGAGAGCATTTGGAAAAGGCGAAGCGCGAGAACTCGGCAGCAGCAGACGCGCTGGTCAGCTCGCAGTCGTCGGCGGACTCTCTGGATCTACACGGCGTCAGTGTGCAAGACGGAGTGCGTATTGCCAGCGAGCGAGTGGCATATTGGTGGGAGTCTCTCGGCGATAGCAAGCATGCGCTGGGAGTGCCGTTGCGCGGATCCTACAGAATCATCACCGGGGCTGGTCGCCACAGCCGGGATGGCACGTCGCGTCTGGGGCCTGCGGTTGGGAAGATGCTGGCAAGAGAGGGATGGAAGGTTGAGGTTGGTCAGGGGGTTCTTGTTGTGACTGGGAAAAGCCGGCGGTGATCTTGATATCTATCTGAGTCGGTATCTATCCCGGTACATATTGTGCTCGCATACCTAGGATGTCATACGCTTGGATCTGTGGATATTTTGTACTTGGTTTGATTGTCAGGATTCGATAAGCCGTTATTGGATATTAGAACTGTTCATTATTCCAAATAGCTGGCATACGGCTGCGTATAGAGCTGTATGATATTCCGATGTAGTGGTTGTATAGAAGCTGCAATGACGTAATGCGATGATTCCAAATAAAATGCGAATCGAGCCCGATTCGCCGACTTTGTAGGCCTGGTCTTTTTAGGCATGTGCTTAATGATTCCAAACCCTTCAAATATACTACTGCTATTTAGTTAGTGCATCCTGTCAGCTGTCACGCAATCCAATACAAAAGGACGCCCATGGCCTTTTACCGACGACTTCCTCTCACACCTGCAACCCGCACGCACAAACCACGGCCTCTGCTCAGCAATTACTGCAGTCTTTACAACAAGCAAATCCACACCAGCCTCAAAAGAGCGCGTCTCCCCTCGCCCTCTGCATCGGCGACTCTCAAATCAGCTTCGTGGATGTCATTTCTAGGCTCGTTGTTCGGGTCCAGCGCGCGCGCAGAAGAGAGCAAGATGTCGTATCCCGACCAGCGAAGCGACGAGGAGTGGAGGGCCGTTTTGAGTCCGGGTATGTTTTTACTTGTTATTCTATGATTGACAATTTTATTCTATTATGATTGAAGCAGCTGACACAGGCAGAACAATTCCGAGTCATCCGCCAAAAGGGCACCGAGCCCGCCTTCACCGGCGAATACGACAAACACTACCCCTCGACCGGCGTCTACAACTGCGCTGCCTGCGACACCCCGCTGTACAAGGCAGACACCAAGTTCAAGTCTGGCTGCGGCTGGCCGGCGTACTTTGATGCGATCCCGGGCGCTGTGACGCGCCATGTCGACAGGGCGTTTGGGATGGAGCGCACGGAGATTGTGTGTAGTAACTGTGGTGGGCATTTGGGCCATGTCTTCAAGGGAGAGGGCTTTTCTACGCCGACGGACGAGCGGCATTGTGTGAATAGTGTTAGTTTGCGGTTTGCGGAGAATTCGGACAAGGAGACGGCCAAGGCGTGAGGATCATATAGTTATACATTGAATGAATGGCTGCGTTATCTTGAATAATCTGTTGAAACTTGATACTATACGTATGGTGTAAGGTCCAGTTGCCACCGGGTAAAGAGCGGGACCGCCCCAGCGCTCTCTCTGTCTCCACCGCTGTTACCTTCTATTATTCTGCAACTCACCGCCAACAACAACAACATCACCACCACCTCCTCATTCTTCTCCCTCCCTTTTCTCCCTTTTCTCGCCCACTGCTTCTACTCTCCAACCTGCGATATACTTTCTCCACGCCCGCCATGTCTCGGCGACCAGACCCGACCCGGGCTGCGCAAAACCAGCAGACCATCAAGAACCTGCTGAAGCTGGAGCCAAACAAGATCTGCGCAGACTGCAAGCGGAACAAGCGTACTTCTATCATCCTCCCTACTGAACAAACGGAAAACCTAACTGAATTCTGGCAGACCCCCGATGGGCGTCCTGGAACCTGGGCATCTTCGTCTGCATCCGCTGCTCGGGCATCCACCGTGGAATGGGCACCCATATCAGCCGAGTCAAGTCGGTCGACCTCGATGCCTGGACTGACGAGCAATTGCAAAGCGTGTTGAAATGGGGCAACGGCCGTGCCAACAAGTGCGTTTTTTTATAGACCATTTTGTACGAATTGATGGGAATGTGAAACTGACCCTGACCCCGCGTGACTCCAGATACTGGGAAGCCAAATTGACCCCCGGCCATGTTCCGTCCGACTCGTGAGTGTTGAATAGCCGGTCTAATTGACGTCTGGATCTAATTGGATATAGAAAAATCGAGAATTTCATTCGCACAAAATACGAGTCGAAGCGATGGGCAATGGACGGGCCCATGCCCGACCCTTCAACGCTGGGAAGCGACGACGACGTTGTATGTATTCCACTCTTCAATTACTTGCCATCTTGAGTTACTTGCTAAGGAGAAAAGCCCCTCGCTGTTGTCCAGGAAAAGGCCAAATTGGAGCGTTCCGCATCGCAGAGAGCACCACCCCCCGCCAGCCAACCCCCTGTCCGCCGTCAACCGCAACAATCAGTCAATTTCTTCGACGATGATAACACAATCAGCCCCCCTGCACGCCCGAGCACGACTGATCCGCCAGCTGTTGCGCGTGCACCGCCGCCAGTCAATGCGCAGCAATCTGCTGCTCCAAAGCAGGCGAAACCGGCCGACTCGTTGCTGGGATTGGACTTTTTTGGCAGCTCGCAGTCGACACCCACCAGCCGACCAGGAAGTACGGGACCAACTGCTGGCTCGCAAACGGGAATGTCGCGGCCGGACTTGAAGCAGTCCATTCTCTCTCTATACGCAACAGCGCCCAAGCCCCAACCAGCCCAGCACGAACGCACATCTTCCGTCGCAAGTGCCAACAATCAGTCGAATGTAGGCTCTTTGACGGATGCCTTTAGTGGCCTGACGTTCCCCACAAACTCTTCTGTATCTCCACCGCCGCCAAAGCCGCAGGCCGATGCTTTTGCCGGGTTGACAGGATTCGGCGCACCGCAATCGCCCCCAGTTGCGTCCAAGGTCACCTCGCCGACGGGAAGTTTGTTCGATAGCATCGCTTCCAACACTACCTCGCCCAAACCGGCTACTAACCGAACAGCGTCTATCTCTTCGAATGGCTGGGACATGGGCTTTTCGTCTCACAACCAAACATCTTCAATCTCACAACAAAAGCAGCAACCCCCCGCACCAAGTAGTGCTTCGAACGATTTACTGTTTGACCTTTCTACTCCTGCGGCGCCATCCCAACCTAGATCTCCACCAATTCCTCAGCCCAGCATGTCCTCGGCATTCAACCTGTCATCGCCGGCGCCTCAGCCCGCGCAAAAGGCTGCGCCGACTACGTCGACATCTAACGTGACCAGCGCTTTTTCAGCAGCGAGCAGCATGGACCCATGGGGAGGGAATGCCTGGAACACCCCAGACCCAGTCCCTGCCCCTGCCCCTGCTCCTACCCGAGCAGCAGCTCCGGCCGCCCCTATCCGTACTACCAGCACGACGACAACATCATCAGCAGCAAACCCCATCTCATCACCCCTGGCCGACTCGATGAGAATGCCAGATACGCTAACCTCTCAAGACATCGGCGCCGGCTGGGGCGCTACTCCTGCAGCATCATCCAAACTCGGCGCAGCCACTGTTGCCCCCGACGATGACTTTGGCGGCTGGACCAGCGCTGCCCCTGTGTCTTCTTCTGGTGCTGGCGCTACTTCGTCCGGAAACAAACCCGCAGTAGGCGGTTTCGGAGGCGGCAACGACGATTTGTTTTCTAATGTATGGGAGTAAACCTGTACTTGTTTTTTAGATATTATTTCTGCTGTTCATTTTCATGTCTCATAAATAATATTCACATGAATGTATCTTTTCATTCTTTCTTGTTTGTTAACAGTTTTGCATTTGCATTTTTTATTAGTCTGGATAAAGAGGATGATGTTAAAATCTTGTTCTTTCTTCTTTTTTTTTCCTTTTTAGCTTGTAATGCCGGATTTGAGGTTATATAATTGATACATGAATACATTCATGACAGTAGTTTCGAACATCACATATACATCAATTGATGTAGTCGATGTTAGGATTGTAATGTTGTATATTGATCAATTGACATGTACCAAATGAAAGGATCGAACAACATTCAAATAGCTGCTATAAACTTCAAACCCATGCTAATAAGTACAAAGAAAAATAAAAAAAGCAAATCAATTGATCAATCATATCATAGTACAATAACCCATAACCATCATCGCCAAAAAAACAAAAAAAAACGTGGGAATTTTGTCGACATTGAAAAAAAAAGTGAAGAAATAGCAAGTAAAAGGAGAAATTACAAATTCGACTCCACCACACCAGATCCAGAGCCTGAGACAGTCAAGGAAAGATTCGCGTGGCTATCGTTTGTGACGGTCTCTCGTGGACGAGTCCATGTGCGGATGTGGCCTGTGAGTTTTGATTAGACTCTCGTAGCATGGGTATGAATATAGGTAAGGGGAAGGGGGAATGTACCTTCCAAAGACGACGTAAAAATTGAATCTTGCTGGAATCCAAGCCAGCACGTCGGGTCTGAACCGACGACTTTTGACTATAACGATGTCAGCTTATACTTTTGTTTTGTACATGAATTGAAAATAGGGGCAAGGGAATACCATAATCGGAGGAAGAAGAGCGGTGAGTTTCCTCGGCTCGACTGGATGGTCCAAAGCCTCATCCTCGTCGCTATCCTTGAGTTTCTCTGTGCGATCCGAGTCGGAGCGTTTGCGGTTGCTCAGGCTGTCGGTTCGATGGCGGCTGAGTTGATGGATGCCGGCGGTGACGCTGTTGCGGTGACGGCCGTTGGCTTGGAGCTGGATTTTATTTAGTCAGGGGATCAGATTAAAAGTTTTGAAGGATGCGTACTGCCTTTGGCCGATGGAGCATGCCAACGTTAAAATCCCATAGCAGCAGCCGGCAGTCATCGCCCACGCTGCCAAACCGATAATTGCGCTCGTCGCACCGCCACGGATCAAATGCAACCGCCGAAACCCACGAGTGATGGCCCTGGCATCGGGCAATAATCTTTCGTTCTGCAAGAGACCAGATCGAGACCAGGTCGTCCTGTCCGCCGGTCACCATGTACTTGCCATCGGGAGACCAGCAGACGCAAAGCATGCCGCCGTAATAACTGGGGAATACATCCGTGATTCTATCAAGTCAGATTATGAAACAGACTGAGAGAAAAAAAAACTCACTCCTCTTTGTGATAATCCAACACCCGCAATGTGCCGTCTTCCAGAACCATCGCCAAATGCCGACTGTCAGGCGAAACCGCAAACTGGTTGATGCGCTGGTTCGATACCTTCCACACTGCAACCGGGTTTGTCTTTTGGTTTTTGGAATTAACCGACTTCAAGATTTGCAGCGCTTTGGACGAAGATGCCATCCCCTCTTCGACCTCGGGCGTGAAAAGGGCGTCTTCTTTTTCCTTGTCATACACGACCAGCTGGCCGTTGTGGTGGGCTGCCACAAACAGATTTTCCGAGCCTGGAATCCAGCTAATATGCGAAACAGGGCTGTTGTTGACTGCGCCGTTCTTGTTGATGCGCGCATACTTTGCCGAGATGGGCTCGTACCAGATGATATCGCCCGCCGAAGAACCCATCACGACGTCGAGATGCGAGGCCGACTTGGTTAGCTCGTTGACATCGTGGCACAGCATATGCGCCTTTGTGAAAAGAATCTTTGCAAGCGGTTCTTCCTTGTTTGGGGAGCTTAGATCAAGCCATTGGAACGCCCTGTTGATGTTTGCAAATGCAAAGAGGCCGTCAGGCTTCCTGTCCGCCAGCCGCTTGGTCGTGGACTCGTGCGTGATGACTCGCGACACAAACGACGAACTGCTTTTGACGATATTGTTCTTGGGTTTCCGCCGCTTCAACCCATCTTTAACCGGCGCGATCATCAGCGCTGGATTGCTCTCTCCAAATGCGGGCGCCGAGATATTACTCCATGGCTCACTGCCGCTATCGGAGCGCCGGCCTTCCTTTTCATTTTCTCGGATACTCCGCAAATCCGAAGTCAGCGAGCCCGGTCGATATAGATTGGGCGGACTCTTGCTGCTCCCAGCAATCACCAGGGAAACCTTGACGCCTGAAGTTGGCGGGGTTGGCACGGTTGCGAGCGGGTTCGGGTTTGTCACCGGGGCTTCTGAAGGGTGCGGCGGGGGTGTTGCGAGGTGTAGATCATCGACGAGCTCGTATGTTCCTTGACTGTGTTAATGACTATGACTATAACAAATGTTGGTGTATTTACCCTCTCCAACTTGCAAAGGACAGCCTCCCTCGGGATGGCTGATTATATTATTCGTCTCGATGATGGGTACCGCCATGCCATTGGCGGCGCCGGCCGCGTAGGCAATGGGCACTTGGTACCGCGGGGGAGGAGGAGGTAGAACGCTGAGCGAGAGATTAGCACTGACTAGAAGCTGGAAGAAATTAAAGTAAGAAGAATCCACTTACAACATGACGCCGAGTATGTCTGAATACTAAAGCATGCAAAGCCAAGGAAGAATGCGACATGCAATCGCGCCGGAGAGTCCCGTCAATCAGTCTTGTTGTCTCTCGAACAAGATCCGGTCAGATTGAATATTTGGCGCAAGGAACGTATTGGATCTCGCAAGCAGAACAGCAACGAGCCAACGAGAGAACTATTATCTACTCGAGATGGAAGAGGAACGACTCTCGAGTCGAGTGTTGAGCGGAGAAGAGCTGTCAACGGTTGGAGCGGAGAGAGCTAAGCCAATGTGGGGTGTGTGGCTTGACATCATTGTCATCTATCTATTTGACAGGGGTTGACCCTTTGGGCCTCTTTTTTTCCTTTTTACCATGGAGTCTTTTGAAAAAAAATATCTAGGAATGACTGTGGTAGGAAAAAAGTGCAGGAGCCATTCAAACCCCAGACCTCTGAATCAACCCTTGTAGGCGTACACGTGAGAGCGCTTGTAGGTAGCCATCAAAGTTTTATATTGGATGAAATAACATACAAAATATCACCAGACATCACTATGACAGCCTTAACCACATTTACAGTGGTTATTACCTAGGCAGTTGTGTTTATATTTTGTTTTTGTAATCATCATATAAGTCTCATTAGGTAAATAATCATCGGGTATCTGTACGCAAACTAGAGATACAGGAAAATACATGTACAGTTAAACGTCTAGCCACTCCCACTCACGCGCCGCCAGATCATGCCAGCAGCAGCGCCAGCGCAGACCACAGCCCCAATGGCAATACCCCAGCCCATCCACTTGTTGTCCAGCTCCTCGGCCGTGCGGGGGAACGTCGTGCTAGGCTCCATCGCTGCTTCTGCAATGTGCACAAACACCTCCTGGATGGACGACCAAGTCGCACTCACATGAAGCGGAGGGCCCGCCAGCCCCTGTCGAGAAATGTATTCGTCCGGTTGGCTTTCAGCTCGCTGGGTGGTGCGGTCCAGATCCGCCTTGAGCGCTAAGAATACGCTGGGCAGCTCCTCCAAATGTGGGTATTTGGCACGTAGGCGGGTGATGTAGGCAAACGAGTCCGGGTCGGAAGAGTCGTAAGTGTAGGCCACGACGTCGCATTGGTCCAGCAGCTTGGTCTGGTTTTCTAATAAAGCCGGTTCTAGCTCTCCAAGCTCGTCGAGAATGAGGTAGCATTGCTTCCCACCGGGCAATTCAACAGTGTTGACTGCTGTCCGTGGCTGGATCGTAGGGTGGTATGTGTTGCTAAATCCACGGGACAGAAAAGCGTCCAGCAAGGCCGACTTTCCTGATCCAGGAGCTCCCAGCACATGGCAGAGGACGACGTTGCGGCCAACCCGCCCAGGCCGGCGCCGACGCTTGCGTGGTTTGGTGACCTTGAGAGCGGCAGTCGTACTGGGATTGTTGCGGTCTGCCGATTCAAACCCTAGATATGCTAGATACTCGAGAGTCGTCTTGGGCGAGGTAAAAGTCGTCATACTCCACTGGGCCAGCCAGCCCTGAAGTGTGACGTGCCCGGACTCGTTGCGCACTGTGCACGACGGGAATGAACCGTCTGTCCATGAGCTGGGCAAGCCAGGTGTCGGGGCGAACAACGACGCAAGTTCCGAATCATTCAGCCCACCATCGTTGTCCTTGTCAGAAAGCAGGAACAAATCGACGAGAAAGCGGTATCCCTCCGGAGAAAGCTCTGCCGAGGCAAAAGGAGGAACGTCGAATTTGGGATGAAGATATGTTTCCTGCAACGACAAATTGTCGGTGTATTGGAATGTTCGCAATATAATCCACACAGTCTCATGGCGGCCTTTTTCGGCGTAGAGTTTATTCAAATGCAGGAAGCCGTCCAACGTAATGCCGGTGGGCGTGACAGCATTAGGATGTGTCTTTTGAATTGTTTCCTTGATGTGAACCAGATCCTCCTGGCTCAAAGGCTTGCCGAAGCATTTCATTTGAAAATCCTCGATCTCCTTGTCCGACAGATACGCGTCTCGGTCCTTGTCACACAGATAAAAGATGCGCTGCAGGGCGGCAATCGCGGCAGGCTTCAGAACGGACTCTTTCGAATCAAAAAGGGGGGCGATTGGGTGTGTCACGGCCTTTTGACAGAGGAAAAACGCCTCATTCACGTTGCGATGTTCTCGCGCACTCGAGCGGATGCACGAGTCGATTTCCTTGAACTCTGCCATCAACGGCAGCATCTCTTCGTCAACGACTTGCGCATCGCTGGCCTCGTTGCCGAGATCTGATTTGTTGGCACATAACACCACGGGAACGTTCACGCCGAGGGAGCGAAAGTGCGGTAGCCAGAACAGGGCGACTCTTTCGTAGCTATAGTGGTCCGAGTAGACGAGGAGAATCACGTTCGACTTGCGAATTTCGCGGGCCAGGCTCGCGCGCTCCTGGGGCAGTGCCGAGGTGTCGACCACAGTGGTGGTGGTCACATTCTCGGGCGTGCCAATGGTAGGAGGAATGGTGATTTGGGGCAAAACTGGCTGGATCTTGTTGGTGACGAAGACGCCTTTGACCAGCGACGTGATCAGGCTCGACTTGCCGGTGCCCTCGTCTCCGCAGACGCAGATTCGCACTGGAGGGTCAGCTACTGAGTTTGGGGGAGGAACATGAAAACATACCCGTCGCCATCTTGCTGTTAGCTGGGTGAGTATGAGCACCAGCGCGGCCGAAATAATCACCTGAAAGAGGCCATCGCAGATGAGGAAGTTGAAAGTAAATGAATTGGGGACTCTGAGTGTTGCGGAGGAAGCTCGGCCCGCGGAACGGAACAACGTTGGTCCAGCTCTTTGTAGATACGTAGTTGCTCTATTGCTGGTAACTTCCTGCTAGGTAGTATTTTTCTGTATCAAATTGAGCGTGTGGCGATTGGACCTTATTCAAGGAGATCTAGAAATCATTTACAAGCTTACCTCCCCTCGCACGCCGCTATTTGTCATCCAACAGGCTGGCCGTCGCACAGCCACCTTGTCCCGCACTGGGCCGGCGACACTATCGTCACATTAACCAAGCGTGCTTTCTCGTCGACAGCCATTGTCTGGATGAGATTACATACCTACCAGTTACCACAGCATATTGCACACTTTTTTCCGGGCTGTCGCAAGTTCTGACATCCAACATCCAACGTAACTAATTATCGGGCTGCAACTCGACCCACTCGACGGCGGCCCGCATCGCCTCTGCTAGTAATTACTACTATCGCATTAACCTCCGAACAACCTCACCCAACCTCGCAGCAACTGCATAATCTCCGGGCCTGCTCGACTCGACAGATTGTCACCAGCCGCCAAGGATGCCTTTGGGAATTAATAACCCGTTGCCCTCGTCGATGAGGAGTGAGTCACCTCCAGCTCGTCGCATGTTCTGCGGAGAGTTCCCCGCAATTGTATGTGTCCAGCAAGGCTGACCGCAACCACAGGCGAGTGCAAGAAAGCTGGCAAGATCCTCGCTTCCTTTGTTGATCCCAGACAAGCCTTTGGGCCTGATAAGGTCATTCCGCCAGAGATTCTCGCCGGCGCAAAGGTATTTTTGTCTCTTATCACCTGCAAATCACCGGAACTAACCACATCATACTACTCTGCAGGGTCTCGCCGTTCTGTCTGTCCTCAAGGCCGGTTTCCTCGGATCTGGGCGCTTTGGCTCTGGTATTGTGGTTGCTCGACTTGCAGACGGTGGCTGGTCAGCACCGTCTGCGATCGCCACCGCGGGCGCCGGCTTTGGTGGCCAGATCGGGTTTGAGTTGACCGACTTTGTCTTTATCCTCAACGATGCCGCCGCCGTCCGAACATTTTCGCAGGCCGGAAGTATCACTCTGGGAGGCAACGTGTCCATAGCTGCTGGGCCCGTAGGCAGAAACGCAGAGGCTGCCGGAGCAGCCAGTACACGAGGAGTGGCGGCCGTGTTTTCATACTCAAAAACCAAGGGATTGTTCGCCGGCGTCAGTCTGGAAGGCAGTGTGCTGGTGGAGCGCAAGGACGCCAACGCAAAACTGTACAATAGTCAAGTCACCGCCCGCCAGCTGCTCTCGGGCTCGGTCCCGCCTCCTCAGGCTGCTGATCCGTTGATGCAAGTGCTCAATTCTCGCATCTTCTCCGGACGCTCCCAGACCAGCAGCGGCGGGATGTACAATGACATCCCCGTGTATGATGACTCTCATGACGATATCGTCTGGGACGGACGCCGAGGCGCGGCGTATGGTGAGGGTGAGCGTAGGGACCGGGCTGGCTCGCGATCTGCATATGACGACTACGAGTACAGAGACCAGCCTCGCCGGGCCAATACCTGGCAAGATGACTATTACGACCGACAAGGCTCTGGCAACTTGAACCGCTCTGCCACAACAAGAACTGGTGGTGGAGGAGGATTCCACGACGAGGAGTTTTTTGATAATAACCGCTCACGACCGAGCCGTCCGACAGCTCCCAAACCGGTCTTTGGACAGCGAACGGGCGCAGCTGGTGGTCTGCGGGACGACCAGGCAGTTGCACTGTTTACGTTTGATGCCGACCAAGAAGGCGATTTGGGATTCAAGAAGGGTGAAGTGATTACGATTCTTAAGCGGACTGACAAAGCTGAGGACTGGTGGACTGGCCGGATTGGAGACCGCACCGGGATTTTCCCCAGGTATGTTTTTTCCCACTCTCGTCATATTGCCAGAGACTATCAGAAACAGAGTACTGACACACACTTGGAACAGCAATTATGTCAACCCGGCTGTGAAGTAGAAAAAAAAAATATCAGGATGTAACCATTTCTTGTACATTCTTGGTCCTGCTATGAAATGATGCCATGAAAGCCTCTTCGTTCCGTATACCAATTTGAAGCAAACCGGTTGCCAGAATTCGGGATTATTCATGTGTTGATTTATTGATGTTATTTAGTTTTGCGAGTTATCGAGATATATGTACTGGGTTAGTCAGCTAGAATCTTATTTGAATACTAAATAGTATCCCACCAGACGAGGGTGTACACTACAAAAAATCCATTAACCTGCCACTTATCTATTATTTTATCTTAATTATTTATTCATGCAAGTTGCAACATGTGGCTGGACCGGCTGATACCTAATTAGTCACTACTCCTAGTCCATGTGGTCGAGTCTCATCGAGTCTAGCCTCTAATTACACTCAGTTACAGGTACATCAAGCCATTCCCTTGGCTTCTACTACGGTCAATAATGTGGAGGAATGAAGGACCAGGAATGACACGTAGCATCTGATTTGACAGGAATTTCTTTTTCACTTATTTTTCAGTTTTTTTGCATCTTTAATCCCTTTTTCTGCTCCTATTGTCACCCGTGCCTGCTGCTCAGTCTAGACCACCGTCTCCACTGTAGCATTCCCCGGGCTTCCTCTGTAGTACGTATTACTAGTAATTATTCACCATCTGTTCTCGGAAACCGGCGGGACATCTTATTCAAGCAATTATTTTTTTATCTTATTTTTTTCTCTTTTCCTACCGGATCTGATCGGAGGAAAAAACCATAAACAAAATTTGAAAACAAAACAAAAAGAATACACCTGGCCAAGTTCGGAGTAGGCGGTTCGGGCTGTTTATTTACAGTACAGTCATTGGCGTGTTTCGTCTAGACAAGGGGCTGAAGACCATGCTCCTTGGTTATGTTAGTTATGTTTATTATGTTTATTATGTTATTTGTGTTAATTTCCTCCTATTGAGCTGCTTTTAGCCAATATTGGATCTTCTTCACAGGTCACGAGACCACAGGCAAATGGTAAGCACGCCATGGCCGTCGATCTGGTCGGGGCTCTGGGGTGCATGAATCTAGGTCGATATTATTAGTGACGTGACTAGCAATTAACTGCACTCGAGTTCGCTGTAGACACTGGACAGATTAATGCTAAACAAGAAACAGTATTAATTAATTACTGGTAGTGCCGGTGTGGCCCGCCTCCTGCTTGACTAGTTGCTGCTTGGCCCGTCCTCGCGCTGGCCCGCCAAACAGAAAGAACATCCCAGCATTATTGCCCATTCCTATCCTCCAGACTCGACCCTTTTCGCCTTTTCAGACACGACACGACACGACAAACCATTCACACCAGGAACCCTTGACATGTTCTAAATCTCCTCGCCGCAGGGTCGAGAACGAGCCCATCCCATCAAACAAACAAGCGCTCTCATCCCATCCCGCCCTCGCTGCGCATGCCTCGAGTCTCGCTTGCCCGACCTCCGCGTTTCGATGCCTGCTGGTAGTCGAGTCCATCTTCTGGCCCAGGCGGCGCGCAGCAGCAGCAGCATCTCCGTGTACGCCGCCCCTCGAGTCTGAGTCGAGTCACCGAGTCTTGAGAGAGATTTTTGAGCAGTTTCGTGTTGGAGGCTCACTCTCTCGCCCTTCCGATGCAGGTGCGTTTGGCCCGCCTTTCTCCTCCCCGTGTTTACCTTCTACCCCTCCACGAGCCACCTGTCACCCTTCTCCTTCACCAGGGGATGGTAATAGTATACTTCCACTATCGCTGCGATTTATACATGTCTGCCTGTTTTTATTCTGCCCGTGTGACACCCGCTTTGTTCGTGCCGCGGGATCGCCTCAGCTGACGGCTCAAGGACCCTTTGCAGACTCCCTACGGTTCCCTGGAAGCGGACCGCGAGGGCGCGGCGAGACGAGGCCATGTTCCCCAGCTGTCAATAAGCGACGACGGCCACCATGTCACCGAGGCCATTGGCCATCTGTACGGCGACGACGATCGTCGAGAATCCCGAAGGCTGAGCTACATGCCCTCCCCCCTGGGCGAGACCTTGTCTGTGACCCCGGCCTCTGCAGCAAAGGCAAAGGCAAAGGCAAACGCAAATGCTGTAAATGTGAGTGGAAGGATGGAGTCTGTGAACCGGCCAGCTGGAGGGTCTGTCGCCAACACGAATAATAACAATAATAATGATAACAACAACAACAAGAATAATCGCAATGGCCAACGACCAGAAGCCCTATCGTCGTCGCGACCGCCAGTTACAAAATCCCCTTCGTTTGAGAGGGAGCCTTCATCGCCTGTTCATCTTTCACCTGTCGATACTGCCAACTCATCTTTTCCTCTGAACGACATAGACTACGAGTCCGACCCGGCCGCCATCACCCAGGAACTCAACAACCTGGCCGCCATCCGCCGAATGTCCATGGACGTGACCGGCGACCCGGATCTGCCGTCCTTCTCCAACCTGCAAGTGCCCTCGGTGCCGCCGTCCGCCTCGGCCGACGAAAATGATGCCTCGCGCCTGTTTTGGGTGCCTGCTCGTCTGCACCCGGAGCTCGCGCCAAAGGAGTTCAAGTCGTTTTTGGAAAGCAAAACAGATCAGATCAAGAGGAGGTCGAGTGATTTTTCGTCCAGCCTGTCAGTAAGCGGCAACGATTCTACGGGCGGTCTGCGGAGGAAACGATCCATGCTGTCGAGGCAGATTGACGATTCGAACGAATATACGGATGGAGCAGACAAACTGGAAAGGAAACGCTCCGAAGGTCGGGGGGACAAATCCGACTCCTTGAAGCCAAATCTACAAGTACTTGAGGAATTGGTCGATGATTCCAAGCAGGTGAACAAGGAAGCACTTGCACTGCTGGGAGGGGATCGTCCTGATATGTCCACGTCCGAGGACAAACCGATTCTTCCCCCGGCACCCCCTGGCCACAGCCTGAAACGCTCCACCAGGACGCAGTATCGAAAAGGGAGCTTGAAAAAGGGCGATCGACTGCCCTACTCAAAACGACTTGGGCGGACTCCGGAGACATTGGGTGGAGATCCGCTGTCAAACGCAGGCGAAGATCCTCCGGTAATCAAACCTCTGACGCGGTCCTCGACTGATCCCGGTAGGAGTATTTCAGAGAGAAATGCTCCCCAACAGAAACCTCCGGTCCCAGTCGACCAATCAAAAAGCACTGCCTTGCCCCCAGGCAGCACCTCAAGTTCGACATTCGACTCTATTCTCGACCCGAATCCGCCTCAACCGCGCCAGTGGCAGTCTCGTATCAGCTCTAACGGCCGGTCATCTCTCCAACTCCCACAATCAGCGCAGACACTGCCCCAAATAGTAGAGACGCCTCCACCTGCCGAAACTCCCAACAGACAGCCAACATCTAACCTACAACAATCCGTCGTGATACCCGAACGAACCTCATCCCACGATTCTTCTTCTTCTACCCCCTCTGTTTCGGTGTTTAACAAACGGTCAGCATCGCAGAAACAATACAACTCGTCCCAAACTTTGACAGATATCGCCTCTCATCCGGCCCCGCTTCCAGGAAACACGACGCGAACTGATAATCTATCGGTGATTCCGACTCTTACTGAAGATAAAAGGGCGGATAGTAAAAAATCCAAGGATAAAAAGGACAGCGAGGGAAGCCGCAAGTCGAGCTGGCCGTGGTCGCGGGGCTCGGAGGACAAGGAAAAGAAGAAAGACGCCGAAGGACGAAAAAAGAAGCACAGCGCAGCCGAAAAGATACATGACAGACAGGACAGTACTCGGCTGGACGTTTTGCAAAGCTCGATTGACAGCGTGCCTCGCGGGCGAGAGAGCTTGGTGTTGGAACGGCCTGTCGACCCGCGACTGGAAGAGGAGCGAAGAAAGGAAAGCTCGCGAAAATCGGCCGACTCGAAGAAGGATAAAGAATCGGGCTTGCTGTCGACGATTTTTGGCGGCGGCAAGAAGAGAAGCGGCGGCGATCACAAGAAGGGTTCATCTCGAACGTTATCGCCGGAGCCTTCTTCGGTTCGACTGATCCCAGATGAGGATTATCCATGGAGTCGGTTCAACATCCTGGAAGAGCGCGCCATCTATCGCATGGCGCATATCAAGCTGGCGAATCCGCGGCGACCGCTGCATTCTCAGGTTCTTTTGAGCAACTTTATGTACTCGTATCTAGCCAAGGTGCAGCAAATGCACCCGCAAATGTCGATTCCCACGTCTCCGTCTCAAAGAGCGCAGCAGCAGCAGCAGCAGCAGCAACAGCAACAGCAGTCGGATCAACCGGATGAATATACCCAGTACCAGCGATACCAAGAGGTGAGCTTATCGAGTTTTGTTTCTGGTCAAATGTTGTCAAATCTAACGTGAGTAGTACTCGGAGCAGAGTTACGACGAGTACGACTATGAATCCGAAGACCACGGCGAGCAGTACCAGGGAAATGGGCGACAGACATACGACAAGGACAATACGTATCACCAGCATTACGACGGGTCATATGGATCTGGCGAGGCGGCGCAAGTAGAAAGCGACCAGGGAATGTGGTGATTTCTTTTCTATTGTTTTGACTTCTTTTTTTTTCTTTCTTTTTCTTCTCTCTGTTATCATCATCCTAGGGTTCACTCGGCGTCTGAAGTAGGCATAGCGTCTCGAAGGAGGTTATGTACCTGACTTTTTTTGTTTCTGTCTTTTTCAATGCTGTGACGACTGCGACGGTTCTCTCTATCTAATTTACATTGATATTATGTATTTACATACCAAGCAAGTGCTTGCAGAGTTCGCTCTGAATATATTAGTACGCTATGAGTTGAAGTATAAGTAGGTAGCGGTATTCTATGAGTATATGATTATGACTATGTAGTATGTATTGGCCGCGGCACGTGACCGCGATCGGACGGCGAGTCGCAGACGGCGCTGGCACGGGGTTGATCGACCATGATGGACAGTGCCACTCACTCGCCTTCGCCTTTCTTTCCCCATCCAACAACTACAACCGCAAACAGCCAAAGGAAAGAAATAAATACACGACATTCAAAATGAGCGAATCCTACGAGCGCGAGTCGTGCGTTTCCCCCCCCCTCGTACCCAGTCTAAACAGCAAGACCTGTTCAATTAATAGGCGGCGGTTAGACAAAACAACGAACTCCTCAACTCCCTCGCCCAAAAGACCTCGGCGCTGAAATCGGTTACTATTGATATTTACGATAATGCGCGGAATCAGGATACCCTGGACAACGCTGTTCGTTCCCCTTTTTTCGTTTCCGTCTCCCTTTTCCCTATCCGTTTTTGCGCAGAAAAAAAAACGAGTTGTGCAGGAAGCAAAGCCACGTTGGTAGCAAAAGCTGATCAATGGATAACAGAATGAAGTCTTCTCAAACATGTCGACCAGCCTACGAGGCAGCGCAGGCCGTCTAACACGTGCCGCGCGCGCGGGCGATAAAGTTGCGGTGCTCAAGGTGGCGGGGATTTGTGTGGGTGCTGGGATTGGGGCGTGGGTTGTTCTGGGTTGGATATTTTGATTTCGAAAGAGAATAAGAGAGGAGACGTGGTTTTTGTTTGGGATGGAGTTATTTTTTATGTGTGTGTGTGTGTGTGTGTGTTCAGGGCGTATTGTATTATATGCGTTTGTGTTAGGCTTGGTTAGCGGTTTTTAATTTGCATTTTTGAGTTGGTGATATACATATATGGTTTTGTTCGGGTGGTTTGGTATCAATCAGCATGTTTTCGGTTGTACATGTTCTATTTGTTTAGTACGTAGTTGAGTACTTGAGTATGATATCATCCACCACGATCATTTGCATGCTGTATCAACACCGAAAACCCCCGAGCTCAACGGGACAAGTCGGCCAGAGATAGCACTGTACTCGATGATAAGGTCTAGACCTGACTCGTTTTGATATGCCCATTGATGTATCATTGTACGTATACAGTCCGAGTGTCCACACAACAGGCTAGATCGCGCCACAGATCCACTACACAAATCGCCAAAAAAAAAAAAAAAAAAAAAAAAAAAAATTTATAAGTATCGACAATGGTTGACCTACCCAATGGGGAACCCGGTGATCTACAGAGGGGGCTGGCTGGGCCGGGTATTGGCG